>JAFIDM010124598.1:82298-105545 GCA_023159025.1 Thereuonema tuberculata | reverse complement strand
TTCTAACGAATTTGTGCATTTTATAGATTTTTTCTTCCCTTTTCATAATAAATCAATGCACTTTAAACCTTCTTTATTATTAAGATATTTATCTTTACTAGCAAAATTAAAAAAAAAACAAAATCACTGAATTGAAGCGAATAGTTTCAAGCTCATTACATTGAAACCAAATACAGTCACCCCCTCTCCCCAAAAAAAGTAGGACTAATGTTGGGATTCAAGTTCGAAATTTTACTTTACGACATATCAGTGAAGAATTTATTTGAAGCGTAAGTTTAAATTCACTGATTATAGCTCAAGAGTGAACTACGTAACGACAAACACTACCCCCAAGTAGGGGGTAGATACGAAAGTTTGCAGAGTTTAACAGCAGAGTAAAAACTTGCACAAAGTTCAAGGCCTTTCTGACGCCACGTTGATAAGTTAAGTCGATGATGGCGATACTGTATTACTGTACTGTAAACTAGCGCAATAAAAAGTTTCGTGAAGAGGAGGCGCTCTTTTAAAAAATCTTAGAAATTATATTACCGGGATGTTGAACGTTAGTTGATCCCATGGAATAAAGTTTTAGTTTAGCGATATCTTCTATCCTCTTGTCCTTGTTGCATATCCAATTAAAATCCCTTTTGCAACTTTTGTTTGAAATTTATTTTTTAAGTGGGCTTTCGGAATTTTCAGATATATTAAGCTTCCAAATTACTTCAGATGTTTAACGTTCGGTAAATCATCTTTAGGATATCATCTCCGCAACGCAGTCTTGTTTTGGATATTTTGATGTGTTCAATTTAGAACATAATTCACACTTTCTACTGTATATGGCAAATACTTTAGAGGCAATTCTGCATCCAGTAATGTGGTTCTTGCTGTTTCTAGAAGTTTATATTTTGTCTCTCACCTATGCCGTTCTGTTGTGCAGAATATATAGCAGAGTTTTTACATATTATTCCATGCTATTTCCTTGTTGTTCCTTGATCAGTAACGAAATTTTTTTACCTTAACACCATTTGTCTTCGAACAAAGTTGATGTACCCTTTTAGGTATCGTGATACGTCTTCCTTGAATTTCATCAGTTAAACAAAGGATCGTATTGAATAATCATCAATAACGGTTAAGAAATATTTTACATTCAATTCGTTGTTGATTCTGATAAGTCCACAAACATTTGAGTATACATATTTTAGCAGTTCTCGTGCTCTTATACCATTCATTCTTCTTTGTAGAATTTCACTTATTTTTTCCTATTTGGCATATTTCACAAAATGGCTTATTTCTTATTGTATGTATATTGAGTTTCTCCAGACTTCTGAGTAGTCTTCTTTTCATCATCAAATCCAATTTTCCATACGATATATGTGCTTATCGTTCATGCTATAAATTATACATGTTCTGCCTATGCTCCTTATTCACTTTCCAATGTACTTCGTAAAGGTTGATTTTCAGTATTACATTTATTGCAAGCTTTCCTGTTGTATCTCTCACAATGTAATATTTCCCAGTTATCACTTATGCATATTCTCTCATCGTTATTCTTGGTGAAGATGTTAAACTTAATTTCATATTAGATACATAAAGAACACTGGTTAGTCTTACCTTCAGTGTCTTATTTCCTGGCAGAGAAATCCAAATCAACCCATTCTTCACCTAGTGCTTGAATGGAAGTAATTGATGCTCCATGCACACTTTTAGGTTGTTTAAACTTATGATATTCACTCAAATAGCTAAATTGGTTACAACTGGGATGGGTAGACGCATTATCCAGATACCACTTGTAGTAGCTTTCATAATTGGTTTCTTTTTTGGCACAGGTTATTTTTATCACCACAATTCTAGAAAAGTATTCTTTATTTTTGTCTATTTTCTTCTCTTCTGGTTTTCTTTCTATTTTCTTTTTGCAGGTTACCGCTATGTGACCTATCTTCCCAGAAGAGTAACATTTCCTTTTGCCATATAATAAAATACGGGCCATACAACCAAAAAATCCAACAAAATAAAGTTTATAAATGACATGTTTCGGGGCTATACCTCATCCTCAGATTACAAGTAACCAAACATAAATAAAAACGGAACTTACAACGTTCCGAAATAACTACAAACTGAATAAGAACATAATTATATAATAAGTATGCGAAACAGTGTTAAAGTAACAGATTTTAACTAATAGTAACCTTTAAATAATCCTAAAAAATTACGAGTATCAATTCTAATAATATCTGCGTCTAATAATAATATATTGACAAAGCTTTATGTCAACTAACATCATATTCCAAAGCATTTTGTATGGATACATCCGTGTTATAACAAGGAAGTGATTTAATAATTACCGATTTACAAAATTTTCTGAGATAATTATCCTTTTCAATGGGATTAATCTAATCTATCTATCTATTTAACAGCCTTTAACAGACCACTGCTGGACAAAGGTCTCCCTCAGACAGCTCACTGTCTCGGGGGATGAAAGTCTAATCTCCCATGCTGACTTTCAACTGCGGGTTGGGAGATGCATTTTAACCCTAACTGCCAAGGAAAAGAAACGGGAACGGACAGAAGGAGAAACAGAAGAAGAAAGAAACATGCATGCCACGACCGGGATTCGAGCCCGGGAACTGGCACACTGGCCGAAACGGTTGTCTAGACCTGCTGTCTAGACCGCACGGCCACGCCAGCACGGCATGGGATTAATAATCGGTTTATTTGTTAGAATTTTGTGACCTGTATTTATTTGATGAGTGGCTGTTCGGTATTGCGGGTTCCTTTGGTTTATGGCTCTATCATGCTATTTCATGCGGGTACGTACCCTTCTTTTAGTCTCGCCTATGTACCTGCATCTTTCTTCACCTTTCTCACATTCCAAACCATAAACCGCTGCCATTTTGCCTAAATTGTCTGTTTGTAATTTATTAGAACCCAAAATACTACCCATTGTGTTTTTAGCCTTGTGTGCCATTTTTATTTTAACATTTCCAACATCGGAGCTAATTTCCTGTTCAAATTATCATCAAATGATAGGGAAATATATCTTTATCTTTATCTCTTTTATCAATACCTTTTGTCATCTGATTCCTTTCCGCTCTTAAGATTCTATTAATATATTTATTAATAAAACACAAAGGATAGCCATTAATTCCAAAGATACTTCTGATGTCTTATAACTTTTTTATCAATAATATCCCCTTACCGCAAATCTTAACAGCTTTTTTTATTGCCAAACATAATGAATTGATTGAAAAGATTTTAACGAGTGTGATAAAAGTTCAAAATAGTTCGTTGTTTAAGCCAACACACATACTTAAAATTTAAAAATAAAAATATATACAATTAAAAAGTCCAGACATGTTGCGACACGTTAACGTGTCATCTTCAGTGTGACTACGTGTATTATGGATAAGTAAGAAGTATTGAAGATCTTGAGAAAATCAACTGAAAGTAATCATCATAAGAAGAAAGTTTAATATGGTGAAAATATTATCAAATGGACATTAAAAAAGCATAATTTTGAAATTAAGACATTAAAGGACATTAAAAAAGCATAAATTGGAAATAAGCATAAATTTAAAAAAAAATAATATTTGAAAATTAATATTTATTTTAAAATAAAAAAGAATTTTTAAACAATGAATTTTTAAACAATAAATTTGGCTTGTAAATTGGTAGTATGAACGTGGCTGATGTCACGTTCTCAGTTGTTAGATTGAGAAAATTAATTCTTGTTTTATATTATTTTTCGTTTTGGGGAAACTGAGAGACGTTCTCACTTCCTATAAAGTATGATTAAGACTTTGAAATATGAGTCGAAATATCGCCAAAGGTGTTTTGGAGTATTTTTTCTAATAAGTTATAAGATATTTTAGGTTTGGTATCTGAAGAAGATATTATTTAATTATGTGCGTTGGCTTAAACAACGAACTGTAATGAATTGATTTTGCATTTAGTAGGACCCGCCGCCAAAAAATTTAATGGGATACTAGTGTTTGTCGCTTTTCTATAAACAGTAGTTTCAAATTTCATATTTTTTCTGATTACTAAAACATCTAGGAATGGAATTTTTCCTTCATGCTCAGTTTCCATTGTAAACTATACGTCTTGGGGAATGCTATTGAAATCAGCTAAGACTTGATTAGAATTATCTTTATTAATTATGATCAACGTGTCATCAACATAACGACACATTAGTGATATGCTATTTTTAATGACGTGGGTCATTCCACGTCAGATCACCTGATGAGTTTGTTGAGTTATTAAATTATTCCTCCTAAAATAATTTAATTAGTTTGAGTTTAATTAATTAATTTGAGAAGGCTTGAAAAGAAATTTATTTAATTTTTTTTTTCTTGAGAGAATTCAAGTAGTTAATTTAAATATGCAAATGAGTGCATTGCGTAGCGAGTAGTGACTCGATATAAGGCGACTCACCGCCTCTTCTGGGAGAGTCAAAAAGTCAAGTAAAAAAGAGTCAAGTGAATACATCAAGCTGATGGTTCATAAGTTGATTTACGTCCAGTGTGAACAGAGTCAGGAGTGCACACAATTAGAAAGAAGACATTTGGAAGATTCCATTTTAGTAAGAGCACATGCAAAAGACGAATGGCAAATGGAGCCCAGATCTAAAGTCAAACCTATAGGCAGAAGTAAAGGTATACGGCGGTTCAACTTTAAGCGTTGAACGGAGTCGGATAAAAGTGCTTCAATCAATTCAAACGGACGTGCCAATTATCAACAGGTGGAAAGCCATTAGAAGACAACAGAATGTAAGTTAATTTTGGAGGGAATTTTGCGGAGATATACGCAGAGAAGAATAAATACAAAGAGACAGTTTGTTAATAACAATTTAATGAAGTTAGCTTTGTAAATGAGGGCGAAGTAAATACTCAATTCACACAGGTGAATTTAGATTAGCCATTATAATTATTTACAAGCGGAAGCAAGTTTTACTACTGAGAGTGAAGCGTCGCATTATTCACATAGATGGAAAATATTTAAAGCCATTAATAATTATTAGAGGAAAATAAATTTATCAGAGAGAATAAATTTAATCTCTATTCCATACAGGTGAAACATAAAACCATTAAATACTTTGGATCGTATATATTCACACTAGTGAAAGTTTAGCCATTAATATTTAATAATTAGAATTCACAGAGGTGTTCTAATGAAAAGCCAGAAAAATCAATTCTCTAATTAATTTGGTAGAACTGAACTTTCGCGGTAGTGAAATTAGTGAAGATAAAGGACTTAATAATATTATTATTATAAGTGTTAATAGTAATTGTTCAAAAGTGAAAATTATTATTGGTAGGAATTTAATTGAGGAATTAGATTCAATCATAGAGTTTGTGAAATTTATATTGTTATTTGAAGAAATATCTAGAGGATATTTTGGAACTATATTATTCTGTAAAAGAATTATTAATTAATTGTTATACGTTTGTGAAACGTGGAACTGAACTATACAGTTAGAACTGAAAATGTGTGTAAATTTGAATTATCAAATTTTTTTGTCACCGCTATTAAAGCTTTTTAGAATTTTAATTCTCTTGCCACTACTTGGTTGGTGTTCTCTGCAACGGAAGTATGCGTTCTGCACCAATATCGCAGCAGAGTTCACCACACCATCACAGATTTTTTAAGAAAATTATTTGCATGTAAAGGGTCATAAGATAACACATTCTGCAAAATATGGGATTTTTTAGATTTAAATATTTGCCGAGATATGAATTTTGAATTTTTTTTTAATATTTTTTGTACCACACCCCTTTTTTGACTTATTTTCCTAAATATGTGATCTTCTAATCAATCAAATGGAACCAAATTTGTTTTCCTCATATATTTTTGTATGCTGAATCCAAAACTTCCAACGAAATTAGTCTAGAACTAACAGTTTTGTAGTAATAGAAAGCAATAATAGTAAGCATTTAAAAAGAATTTAAATGGCCATGTGGGACAACATTTAAAAATTTGGGATTTTAACCCAAGTCTAAAAATGGTCTAAAGTAACTGATAAAAAAAAAATCAAGATGATGTTTTGCTCCTGAGCTTGGATAAATAATCGCAAAGTTGGTGTTCTTTTCAAATTGCGTAAAGAAATATCCAACAATTATTACTTTGTCACTGCATATTTATTTAGTAAATTCATGTCAGGGACGCCCAGAGGGGGGGGGGCAGATTGCCCCGTGGCCCCACAAAAATAGCTCAAAAGGGAGCCACATCTGAAGCGAAAAAACGAAATACTGAATCTTATGATTTCGATATTTTTTTGAGAAAAACATGTGATCAGCCCTTTACTAGTACACCGTGTATAGAGAGGGGGGGGGGGGCACAAATCGAAAGTCTCTGGGCGGCTCTGATTCAAGTTATTCCTTGCTGTAGTCATAGCTAGGTAAGCAGTAACTCTCACTTATAGCCAGGTAATGCCCATATTTTCAAACTGAATATAGTTTGAAAATACGGCGATTCAAACAGAAAATTTCATCCGTTTCAATCGCGAATGCTAGGCACCGTAATAATCCAAAATGCTATTGAAAAAAATACAGGCCTTTTCATTAACTTCATTTCCTTTAATAACAGTGTTCTATTGAGGTATTACTTAAAATATTTGGAATAAAAATTACCTTTTTTTGATAATAAAAAAAATAAAAATACTAAACTAATGTTATTATAAAGCGAGTTCTATAAATTTCAAAATTATTAACTAATAGTTATTAGGACAAAATATCTAAAGCACCCATTTTTTTTTCTCGCTTTATTTTTAAAATAGTTTCCGTATTTTTGGTTTTGGATCATACAATTGTGGAAAGGGCAGGAATGACTTTTACTTTCTGTTTGAGGACCGATACTTTCACTTTCGGTTTTAGGGGTTGAGTTTCCTACCAAAATTTCATTAAGTAAATTATATGATTGTACAATTGTATGATTCAAAACCAAAAATACGGAAACTATTTTGAAAAGAAAGCAAACAAAAAATGGGTGCTTTAGATATTTTGTCATGAATAACTATTAGTTAATAATTTTGAAATTTATAGAACTCGCTTTATAATAACAGTAATTTTGTATTTATATTTTTTTATTGTCAAAAAAATTAATTTTATTCCAAATATTTTAAGTAACACCTCAGTGATACACTTTATTTTATTAAAGGAAATGAAGTTAATGATAAGGCCTGTATTTTTTCAATAACATTTTGGATTATTACGATGCCTAGCTTGGATGATTGAAAGGGGTGAATTTTCTGTTTGAATCGCCATATTTTCAAACTATATTCAGTTTGAATCAGTTTAAAAATATGGATTTTACCTGGCTATAAGTGAGAGTTACTGCTTACATAGCAATGACTAGAGCAAGGGATAACTTGAATTTACTAAATAAATATGCTGTGACAAAGTAATAATTGTTGGATATTTCTTTATGCAATTCGAAAAGAACATCAACTTTCCGATTATTTTTCCAAGCTCAGGAGCTTTTTTTTTATCAGTTACTTAGGATCTTTTTTTAGACTTTGGTTAAAATCTCAAATTTTTAAATGTTGTCCCACATGGCCATTTAAATTTTTTCCTAAATGCTTACATGCTTTCTATTACTACAAAACTGTTAAAACTAGACTAATTTCGTAGGAATTTTTGGATTCAGCACAAAAAAATACAAGGGGAAAACAAATTTAGTCCCATTTGATTGATTAGGAGATGAGATATTCAAGAAAATACGTCAAAAAAGGGGCTTGACACCAAAAAAATAAAAAAACTTCAAAAATTCATATCTCGGCAAACATTTAACCAAAAAATTCCATATTTTGCAGAATATGTTATCTTATGACTCTTTACATGCAAAAAAATTTTCATAAAAATCTGTGATGTTGTGGTGAACTCATCAGGTGATCTGACGTGGAATGACGCATTTTCAATTTTCCATATCTGTTGCTCAATAAAATTCATGACGATTTCAGCAAGAATGGCGGATGATGGACCATGCGTTTGTAAGAAAATTTTTTCATTAAATTTAAACCATTTCATGTTAAACAATGCTTCTATCATGCTTGGTAGGTTATTTAATGGCCCTAAAGCTTTCTTACATCTATTTGCATCTACAGTAATTCGTATACAAATGTGATAAAAATGATTTATATTTTGTTACTTGTAATCTCAGGATGGGGTATATCCCCGAAACATGTCATTTATAAACTTTATTTTGTTGGATTTTTTGTGTGTATGGTCCGTATTTCATTATAATATACACACGATGAATAATATTTCCTTTTGCCTTTAGATTAATTTCTTTCTTTTATCCTTTTGCATTTTTAACTTGCCATGCTGTATTTACATTAGCAATTACTTTCTCGTCTTTATCAGAATTTTCCTTTGCTTTTAAGAATTATCTTTTCGGTGATAATCTCAACATGAAAATCTTGGCATCTTCAGTCAACATCAAATTTTTTGCACAGACATCATAATAGGATTCTATTCCTGAAAGAATAATCCAACAAACAAATTTTTCTTCTATTTCTCATAGGAGTTCTCTTAACTCTATAAATGTTTGATTTCACAATAGAGCTTTTACTCGTTTTATGCTTAGATAGTTCTTTGAGTTAAATTTTGCATCAAGTTCAGGTAATAATTAAGTTTAGATAATAATTTTGCTAACAAGAATATGGAATCTTTTTTCCATGTACATTAAAATGATTTCCATAGCTCTATCCATTTTATTTAGCAATTTGTATTTCTAAGGTCCATCCTCCATTAACTTTACTTGCATCACTCCCATGAACCGTCTTTCTGCAAATTATTTCTTGAAATTCATCTTACAATTAATATAGTGTTTGTCATGAAACTTCAGTATATTAGTTTCCATTTGGAATTAATCAATGTCTCTTTACAATGCTACAGAGATTTGAACGAATTTTTGGGCTTCGAGTTTGTTCTATTGGCCATATATTCGTTAATTCAATATAGATTTCTTTTGCACAATCATTTTCATTTCCAAGTTGATCTAACTCAGTGGCGCCATAATCAGAATAATTGTCGAAGTTTTTAGCAAATGAGCGATTACTTATAAACTTTAAGAATCATGGAATAGCCAATTTTAAAATAACTAGATGGGCTGACTCCAGTAACCAAATAAACAAAAAGCAAAAGCAAACTATTACTTAAGGTTTGATTATTTACATATATTGATATAACATAGCTATCCCTCGAATTGATAAATATTATTCTTTGATGTAAACATAAATTGAATTATCAGGGGCAGTTCGTAAGGTCACAGCTCATTAATAAATGTCGTTGTCTTTTTTTCTTTTATTAAAAAGGAACTAATCCCTCTTATAATACAAATGTTATCTTTACATTGTATTGAATAAAACGTAATTCTTCATCTTAAGTAAATAAATATATAAAATGCAAATTTTCTCATTTATCAAAATATGTATACTAATGTCCTAGTTGATGAAAGGTTAATGATTATGGAAGGACTATCAGACATTAATGATGATTGTTATGTAAACATAAATTGAACAAAGTTTAATGATGGAATTGATAGACTTAATTTCAAGTAACACTTAGGCCTATTTTAAACACAAGATCTACAAGCAAACTATAGGTTTCCCGATGGGATGTCAAGTATCAGGCTAACTTTATAATATGAAACACTTGTTAATCTAAATTGTTGAAACAAAAAAAAAGTATAAATATGAGTAGGCCTACTACAGATGGGATGTCAAGTATCAGGCTAACTTTATAATATGAAACACTTGTTAATCTAAATTGTTGAAACAAAAAAAAAGTATAAATATGAGTAGGCCTACTACAGATACGCCGATGACATCCTAATTATTTGGTATGGTTCTATAAGACAGTTTAAGAATTTTTCTAATGAGATTAATAACTTACATAAAGATATAAATTTTCAGATGGAAGAAGGAAAAGATAATAAGTTATCCTTTCTAAATTTATATTTGAGAAAAGAGAAAAACAACTTAGTTATACAAAGTTTCAGGAAGGAATATCAAAGTAAATTAATATTAAATTTCAATTCATGTCAATCTTTTAGTCTCAAACGTAACGTAGTAGAAAATTACATTAGAAGACTGGATAAATGCTCTAGTAAAGAAGATGATTTCCAAAATGAATTAATAAGGATGAAAGAAATTCTATTAATGAACGATTATAATGTAAAATTTATAGATAAAACTATTAATCATTATAATAGTTTTCGAATCAAAGACTTAATGGAAGAAGCTGAAAGAATCATTATTCCTTATTTTAATAATTACAGCAGAGAATTAGGCAACATTTGTAATAAATATGATTATAAGATAACTTATGTGTATCAAAATAGATTTTAAAAATATTCTGTGTTCAAAGATTGACAAAAGTGAATAATACAGAAAATTGATTGTACTAATTGTAATAGAAAAAGAACTTTGGAAGAACGTGTGAAGGAAAAGCCTTCAAGTCAAATACAAACATGTAGAAAAATCAGAATTAGCAGCATTACATAGGAAAAGGACATCTTTTGAAAAATATTATAAAAATATTGGCTTATGAAAAAGACAAAAAAAATGGAAGAACATGCAAAGTTTATTGATTAGAAACACTAAAACGGAAAAATTAAATAGATACGAAAGAGTAGAAATAGATGAAAGAATAATAGTTTTAGCTAGTAGTATAACTACAGATTGTTTACGTTTTTATCAATCAGCAATGACTTAATTTATTAATTGAAATATATAGTGATTGATTGCTTATATTATTGGTATTTTATTTTAATTTTTAATAATAAATTATAATACTGTCGGCTTAGAAATCTTTAATACCTTTATTATAACATGTTTATCAATGGTATCATTAGAATAATATGCATCATTATATACATCTTGTTTATTGTTTTATTATTTCATTGTTCGTCTTTGAGCTTGAAAAACTATCATAGAATGGTTCCGAAAATTCGTATTTTATATTATTTACTTATTTAAGTTTAAATAAATAATTTACTTGAGAATAATAATTATGTTTTATTCAATACAATGGAGACGATTGAATCAGGATTGAGAGGACTGATACAATGGAGAGTTTCGATTTGAAAGTAGTTTGTTCGAAATCCTACATTGCGTACTTTCAAGATAAGAGATGGATTTAATAATTCTATCAACTGATTAATTTGCTGGAACATCTAGCTGAATCGAACAAATTACTCAATCAGGAATTCAGAGTAAAAGTCGTGAAAGTAATGAAGCCCTTTGATGATAGATATAAGAAATTGGGTAAGATATCTTTCAGTGATTGGTTGAGAGCAAAGAAATTGATAATTACAAGTAAAAACACAAGCCATGACACACTTGCTTTGGCGACATCCATTGCAATTGCTGAGAATGATCAATGAAAAATAAAATAGTTCAAGCTAGAACTGTCCAATCGCATTACATAAAGCTGCATCCGTTAAAGTGGGTGCACATGGAGGTCCCAAATTTCCTCACCCAAAACGGGAAAAATATATCTGAATTAAAAAAAAAATGACTAAAATTCGATAGTTAATACTATTCTAAAATTTATAAGTACTCTTTACGTTCAAATTGCTTCTTGTGCTAATAATGATTTTTTTTTTAGTTATTTTATATTTTTCGGAAATTTATGAGCCAATCATTAGTTACAAAGGGGATAATGTTGAGCTTTTTATATATTTATTTTTCCGAAATGGACTATACTCAGGTTTACAATATTTTATCCTTGAATCTTTATTCAAAATGTTACAAGTCATTGAATAATATACTTACATCAATACTTATCAAATAATTAGATAAATAACATCACAAAATAAAATCTTCTTTTCATCTTAACTACGATATTTCGTAAACATTTCCTGTTTTCTTCATTTTTTTTTTTCATGTTTGTTAAAGATACGAGGGGTGATCAGAAACTAAGGTTACAAGGCCGATATTCCTAGAGTTTCGCCGTTATAGAGAAATTAGTAGTGTGCGGTAATTCTAATACATGCGGTTGGAACTCTGCAGAGTTTCAGCCACCCGCCACCTACAGCGCTAGTGGTAGGAAAACACAAATGGCGATTCGTTTGGAAAACTGGTCTGGCGAAGAAATCCGCGCGAGACCTTTGACACGATTGCGCGAAGCAATCAGGAGGAAACGGCCAAGACTTCTCACCGAGGGCGTCATTTTCCTTCACGAGAACGCGCGACCTGATACAGTCCAGAAGACCACCACCCTGTTCAAACAATTTCGCTGGGACATCATCGCCACTCTCCCTACAGCCCGGATCTCGCTCTAAGCGACTTTCAACTGTTCCCTCACTTGAAGGAGCACCTTGTATTGATCTGGTTTCTATAAAATACGAGGGGTGATAAGAAACAAGGCCAATATTCCTGGCGTTTTATCCGTTATAGAGAAATTAGTAGTGTGCGGTAATTCTAATACATGCTGTTGGCAACAGTGTAGAGTTTCAGCCACCCGCCACCTACAGTGATAGGTAAACACAAATGGCGACTCGTTTGGAAAACTGGTCTCGCGAAGAAATCCACGGCGTTATTCGATTTCTGTAGGCGAAACATGTTTCAACTCGGCTGAAATTCACCGGGAGCTGGTAGAGGTTTATGGAGAGACTGTAATGTTTCGTCAGCATATCGCAGAAGGGTATCGAAAGTTTGCGGCCGGTGGAGAAAAGTCACCGACGAGGATCACAATGGCTGATCCAGCACGGCAGATTTGAACACAGCTCGCGTGGAAGAGCTGATTCAGGACAACAGGAAGATACGTTACGACATGTGACTGTACAATTGGGAATGTCGTTCGGAAGAGTTCGTCACATTGTTCACGATATTCTGCAGTACCGGAAAGTTTGTTCCCGATGGGTTCCACGAAATCTGTCCAACCAACACAAGAAGCGCATGAGGTCAAGTCTGGAACTTTTGCAACGGTTCTCTACGAAAGGGAACAGTTTTCTTTACCACATTGTCACTTTAAGGAGAACCTAGGAGGCCGACGATTCGCTTCAGACGAGGAGGTGAAACATCGCGACAATGTGGCTGAATACGCAAGGACAGGATTTTTACCAGGAGGGAATATTCAAACTCATCGCACGAAGCCACAAGTGCCTAATCCGATATGGATACTATGTCGAAAAATAATCTAATGTCAGTCGGCTTTTTGATTGAAATAAATAAAATGTACACGTTTCACTGCAGGCTTTGTAACCTTAGTATCAATCACCCCTCGTATTTTAGGAGCAAGAATATATTGGTTCTTCTCCATTCTCCATAAAAACCTGATGAAGAGAACAGCAAATGTTTTCAAAACATCGTAGTAAAGATGAAAAGATTTTAGTTTGTGATATTAATGATGTAATTATTTACACAACATTTGTTTGGATGAAAATTTTTATTGTGTGATATATTGAAGGACAATAAGGAAAAAAAGAAACTGATTTTAATCTTCGTTTTCATTTCCGAAATGATCTATATTCAGATTTTCACTTTAAATTGTTACGAACTATAGGTGTTGGGAATTTCACAAGCCGTGGGTGTTACAAACCATGGCTGTTATAACTCATAGGTGTTACAAACCAAGTATTGAAGAGGGTCTATGTATGACGCAATGAGGACCATATAAATAAAGAATCCGATTTTCATCTTCTTTGTATTAAAATTTGGTATTTCTTAAGCCAAATGATCTATAATCAAATTTTCGAAATTTTGCCCTTGAATCTTTCATAAAAGTGTTAGATATTAAGGGGTTTGAAGTATCATCAATGTGAAAGATGAACTACAAACAACAGATGGCAATTGTAAAGAAAATGGATAGAAATGAATGTTTGTTTGAATGCATAGTTACCTAGCACAATAGACCAACGGTCGCGTTGCTCGGCTTCCCTGCCACCCACACTCACCACATAACATAACATAGTTACCTGCATTTGGCCTCACTGTACAGCTTTCTTTCAATGCAAAGACTAACGCAATTTTCCGACTCTTTTTCCAGACATGGTCGATGTGGTAAATTAAGACGATAGAACTATGAAAAAAGAAATCAAAATTAAATTCAATCTTTTCTAAAAGCACAAAGTGAAATTTCTTTTACTCCACGGAATGTCTTTAACTAGAAGTAGTAGATAGATTTACCGAATAATTGCATGAAGAAATTGTGTGTAAATTGTTTTTCTATTTTTTTTGTTAAATCCTTAAATCTGCAAGAGATAAAAGGATTAATACTTAGTAGCTAATAAGATGAATTACAAACCATGAATATTTTACTTACATGAACGGAATGATCAAAATATTAAATTTAATTACATGAAGTTATTCAGAAGCTGATGCTTCCAAGTGTCCTTATGGGCGAAGCAGCTTCAGTGTTATTAATATTACTTCTGCTTCTTTATTTTTTATTTTCTTTTTCATCTTTTTTTGGCCTGCTTTCCGAACAAAGTGAAACTCATCAATTTTGTTTTGCTAGGCGAACACCATCCAACCTGGTCATTAGACATTCTGATGATATTCTGTCTATTTTCTACTCCGTGAATCAGACAGCGAAAATACGATACTATTAAAGTTTAGAATTTGATAATTATTAAAGCCTAGAATAACAACATTCACATTCAGAAAACAGAAAATTAGAAAGATCCATCCTGTAATATTTTTTTTTAATTTCTTAGATTTAGCAAATTTTAATTCTTCAAGCTTTACTAGCGAGTGATCTGCTGTCTTAGAATTCCATACGAACACTGTGGTGCAATCTGTTAATCAACAAAAATATTCCAGAGGAATATTAAAATACGTGCATTTAAAATCCCCTAGCAGAGTTGAACACTAATCCCAATATTCTATCAATAAGGTCTTAAAGGAAAATCTCATAAGAGATAATAATTACAATATAAGAATATTTAACGTGCCACTATATTAAATAATATATATGCCTACTACATTGGCACTGGTCAAGAAAAAAGTATGTAAACTAATTACCTACATAAAATACGACGTTTCGGAACTTCTTTACAGGTTTATAAGGGGGACCCAAACTGGAAAAGGGAACCTGTAAAGAAATTCCGAAACGTCGTATATTATGTAGGTAATTAGTTTACATACCTTTTTCTTGACCAGTACCAATGTAGTAGGCATATATAATAGATAATAATTACCTATCTAGAAATCAAACATAAACTTGATTCTTAAATACGAATGTATTTCAACTTTCTATATACAAATACAATTTAGTAACATTGAGAATACAAAAACATATTCATGTAAGTCTGCTTTGACTTTGGGCTCAAAATAGAACATAAAACTTTGTGATACAGGTCTTTGTGATAAGTCTTTGCGATACAGGTCCTTCTTTCTATGGAATAAATACTTCTTCCAATTAAAGTTAATCGGCTGTATATACATAAGCACTCGTTTGTATCAATGTTCGAAGCGTTCTAGCTTCCATGAACTTCAGCAAGGAAATCTTCTCGGGTTCTTCCCAGAAAAATACAAAAAAAGTACGTATACACGGTGCCATGCTTCAGGAAGTCCAGGAATTCGGTGAATCGCCATATCACTAAATGTAGATTCACTAGACTTGAAGTAGATTTCACTTCTTGTTGATTCGAACTGGGGAAAACATGGCGTCCTTCATTCCATGTTTGTTCAATGAACATTTAAACTGCGATATCTCCATCGTAACACATAAACACTAGGGATAAACATTTCCGTAATTTCGTATCAATTGATTGATACTTCAGCTTACGAATTATTCAGGAACTTTTCACTAAATTTATATTGCATACTGGAAACCTTCAAGTTAATTCACACGTTGTCTCACAAAGTTATTCCATTGCCAGCACAACAATCTCGCGGTAACAATTGACTATCAACTTTTAATCAACAAAATACATACTGCACGGGTGCAGATAACACTATCTTTGTTGTACATTAGCTTGACAACGACTAAATAGGAAATGACGACCTATTGATTTTATTCTTTTAAC
This sequence comes from Thereuonema tuberculata, assembly GCA_023159025.1. Lineage (NCBI taxonomy): Eukaryota > Metazoa > Arthropoda > Chilopoda > Scutigeromorpha > Scutigeridae > Thereuonema > Thereuonema tuberculata. The sequence continues at coordinate 89,594 of JAFIDM010124598.1, read as the reverse complement.
ATTTAAGAAAATCTACGTTCGAAACAGCGGATGGCGGGAAATTTTGATAACATCTTGTTACTAAATACTCTCTGACAAATTCTGATTTATAAAATTAATATATTTAAGTGTGAACTTTATTTCTTTTCAAAAGATAATCTCAATGATGATAATAATTTTGTAATTGCTCTCTTTTCAGAAGAAGTGAAGACAAATTTCGTAGCAGACTCAACGAATGAGCCTGAAGCACGATTGATAAAGCTTCATTTTCATTGTTTGTCATCTTTCGCTCACGACCGCTGGTCGGCCGACAAGTGCTCTTGATTTACTGTTTGCCACAAAGTCTTTGTGGTCGCTGTATATTTTGTTCTCTCGCCATTTTAACTAACCGTGACACTTTTAGCCACTTCCAACCCCCATTTTGTCTTATTTTTGTTTTGTTGATTTCTTTGTTTCAACTTTATATTGTTTTTATGGTGTTTAGTGAAAGCATATCAGTTTGTATGCGAATACCTCTTCGATGGAAAACTTCAGATCACCAAAAGATATTCAGATTGATAAAATTTTAAAAAAATCTTTAAAACTACTTTCTGATAAATTCTGACTTGTAAAATTAATGTAGGTAAGTGTAAACTTTGTTAAAACATGCAAATATTAAATATAAAAAAAATTACTAAAGAAAACAATTGAAAACGAAGACAGCATTGTAGAAGTTACAGAGTTGTTATACGATTTGCCATCTTGCGTAAAGAAAGAATCCTGAAGTAAATATTGATGTATGCTAGACTTTATATTATGAATTGGATATTAAATTGACATTTATACCATCATTGTAAATCAAAATCATTTATACAATCGTCTTATTTATAATGAGGTTTAGTGAAGATCAAGAATGAATTCAATTGGCAATTCAACATCGCTGCGTTCTCTATTGGTCGATTATTTATTCGTCAGGGCAAAGATTTAGATTTAGTCATTCAAAATAAAGTGTATTAAATGTATATTGGAAACTTCGAAGAGATAATCCTTCTCACTCAGTCTGCGGCATTGTCGAACTGACAAGTGACTTAACAATTTGTTCATTAATAGTTTTTCAGGATACGGGCCGAAGCGAGAAACGCGGGCACCGGTCTCCATTCACGGGCGACGAGAGTAGGTTCACAACGGTCAGAAGTTTGATACTTTTATCTATCTTGCATCCGACGAAAGGTACTTGAATTTTATTTTAAACAAATTCCAACTGCTGCTAAAGCCTTTGAGAAAATAAATAACGATGATGATCTGTCAAATTTTACTTCGAGAACAACACAGGAAAACGGTTTTACTTAATGCAGACGACGCCCAGGATTCTACTCTAATTGATCGGTAAGATATTGTAGTGAATTTCTGTAAATTAATTAATTAATTATTTTTTTCCCTGATCTGTTGTCATATATAAAGATTTATTAACTAACTGTTAATATTAGTTAGAAGTAAGGATGGCCATATAAGTTTTACGGCGCTGTGATTGTTGTAATCATTAAACTATAGGTTCGCTAGCATACAAAAAGTTGTTTCTATGTTGCTAGGCTATGTTACATTATGTTGCATTATGGAATGGAAATTGTAAGATGTTATCCCGTTGCGTTTTGCATTCGTTGAAAGAGATGGAAAAGAATACCGTAAGATTTGTTTCAGTAATGTTAAAATTGGTATCTTGTCTATATTTATTAATGTGTTTTAATTTTATAGATCTCTTTTTTTTTTTTTGTGAGTGGCTGACGTTAGGCATAGATGCTTAGGCAAAAGAGCCACAATAAACCTAATGCTGGAGCTAGGTTCGAGCCAATTGTGGGAGAGAGCTTTCGCCTGTTCTATGTGGTAGATTACGGATCGTGTGGGCTAATGAAAATAGGTGTCTTTTATATAAGCCAAGGAATATTCGTATCAGGGCGGTATTCATATACGAATGCTGCAGGGTCACTCGATGGAGAAGACGAGGCCAACATTGCAGATTGTAAACGTGTTCCATACATCAAACGTGAAGTTTGAAGTGTTCTACGAAATCAAGCTAGGACTGACTGTTTTATTATTCGTTAATATACAGAGTCAAGAATCATTCAGCGTGCGATTCGCCGAATTTTGGTGCATAGGAACTGAAGAACAATTAAAGGCTAATCATTAAATAACACGTTAAGTAAACGTGTTATGGCGATAAGTGAAGATATTGAACTGGTTATATCGTTCACAGATCAATGTTAAACTCTTGTATGATCGATAATTTATTAATGTGAAGGTGTAGAAATTAATGTTGATGAATTGTCATAATTAATACCTAGGTTATCAACTTTGGGGTTTCATTTTTACATTAATTATTCACATGTTTTATCGATAGGTGATCAATTAGGAATTGATTTGAATTGTCTATTAATAGAGTTTATGAATTGTAACTTGATTTATTGAGATATAATTTTACAAGAAGTATTAATATAATTTTGCTTTGTAAATAGTTTTGAAATAACTAAGTATTATTTTAGTGTATGATTATGAAAGTTAATCAAGGGTCCATTTGTTGCTGATAAACTTATGGGTCATGTTTATTATGAAAGTGTTTATAAGGTTTACATGGTTTAAATGCTAAAGTATATAGATGTGTACTTTTGCTAGATTAAACTTGCTACTTTGAGTTAAGTCATTTTGGAATATTCATTATTCAATACTCTGTATTTACTTTCATTTAAAATTTGCTGTTGTCTAATAAATAAGATAATAGTAGAGATATCATTTTATGGAGACGACTATATTTAAGGGCTATTTAAACAATATCGAAAAGAAGGTAGATGGATTTATTAGCTGGGTGAACCCCCACGTCTTTCCAGAAATAAAACAGAAAATAAAATCCACACACGTAGAAAAACCACACAATTTAAATGTTGATTCAACTTTGCAGGTAATTTGAAATTAAATTCAATGGAGATCTGAGGCATTTACTAAGTTGTGATGAAGTATTTTTAACAACGAAAAACTTAAAAGTAAATTTTAGACTTTTAAAATAATATCATATAATATCATATAATATCGTTTTTCATTCTTTAACTATCTGTAAGTAAGTAATAAATCATTTGTTTTGTTTTTCATTTGCAAGGATACTGACATGTCTCAACCGGATCTACTTCCCTAATAGTTCCAATGCTACTTTCCTAGACTGTCGCATGCCGTAAACATAAAAAGGAAGATCACAATCGAGTTCAGCTAGCAGCACCGCTTGCTTTCTTCACGGATGCCAAACCAATGATTACACTGCGATATATATCAAACAATAAGTAAACATGTTAATGCAAATTTACTCGATTATATATATCTTGAATTGTTTCAGGAACATCATGGCATTGCCGACAATGGTCTGATGAAAATGTGGGATCATTAATTGTATGTTTTCGGTAGTTTCGGGTGTTAATTACTTGGTCTTGTATGGCTAGAATGAATGCTTCTGTTTCTGGGTGGAGATCCGAATCACTGAGCCGGAGGTTGGAGGATATTTCATCTAGTGTTTTCCATGTAATGGATTTTGAGCCCACTCTTTCCATTTATGTTTCTTCTACAGTGAATACGTGTACATAGGCTTTTCAGGTTGAGCGGTGATAGCTTATTATCTGCAAGTATGACTGCTTTATGTATTGCTGATTGTTCTTGTTTCTTGTAAAAAATACTGAGGAAGATTTAATATTTGATTGCGATGTAACTGTGAGATGTCGCACAGCCACCATCTGCTCTTGGAAGTGTGAGTCTTTCAGTGCACGCTGATGGGTGATGCTTTCTATGTGAGATGAGTGGGCGTCTGATTATTCTTTCGAGTTCTAGAATGTCAATTGGAGTCCAATGGATTATTATTAAAGGAATAGACAAGGATGGGAATGGCGTATGTGTTAATTGCTTTGATTATATTTTTTCCTGTAAGATGTGTTTTTAAGATGAGGTGGAGCCGCTGATTTAATACTTTTTTTTAGAAGAGATTTGGTTGATGTGGGGATGTGGTTGATTCGTGTCGCTTGCCAATACCCAAGGTACTTATATGTGTCTTCATCTTACATGGCAGTGATAGTTTCTCCAGATTTGAGAGGAAAGTTAGCTGATGTTAGGTGATGGCTTGTGCTTTTCATTTATTAACTTCAAATTTCAGACGCTGGAAAAGGATCCGGAAATATGCAGGAGCTCCGTCAGGTGGTTTGGGAAGAGGTATACAGTTTGATATCATCCATGTACAGAAGTTGTTTCAAACGTTCATTGATGTTTTTAGCTTTCTTTATTAGGAATATGAGATGTGGTAATGGTTTCTTAGCTGTTTGGAGAATTAGGTTAGATTTCCATTGATTCATTAATTGTCTTAGGCATGAGATGATAACAGGGTTTATTTTGTAGATTTCAAGGATATGCAGTAGCCAACTTCGGTATAGTGTATCACATGCCTTCTTATAGTCAATGTATGCCATGAAGATATTGAGGTAAGCATTAGCGGCCTGCATCAATGATTAGCTGTTCTTTACAACCTTGTGTGTTTTGTCGGGGACCTTTGTATTATGGATTTCACTCTGCTCCTGAATTTGATTGGAGATGATTGGAGGCCGTTAAGTATTTTTGTATTGTTTAGAGATACGTGATTGGGCGATAGTTTGCTGGATCTTTGGTGTAGCCATTTTTAGGCTTAAGATATGTTACTCCTTCTGACAGGTATGGAGGTAAGAGATGACGTTTCGTTAGAAATGCATAGAAGTGATCTGCTAAATATTTCTGTGTACATGTGAACGGATTGTTCCACAAGTTATGTCTATGATCAGTACCAAGTGTCTTCCAATTCTGCGATGTTTTGATGATAGTTTAAAGGGTATGCAATGTTATTGTGTGATCTGTCATTTGTTGAAAATTTTCAGAAGCACTTAATTCTTCTGTTATTCAAGTTGCACCAGCATTACGTTGAAAGGTTTAGATAAAATGATTTCTAGAATATTTCGATTTTGGTTTGTTCAGAAGTATGAATGTTGGTGTTGCTGTTGTTTATGTGAAGTGATCTGTAAAATGATTTCTCATTGTTACAAAAGAGCTTGTGTTGATATTTATGTCTCTCTATATCAGTGTGGTCTCTATATATCTGCGGAGACGTTGGCAACACTTACGTAATTTATGTTTTAGTGTATTCAGGCATTCCTATATGTATCTTTGTATTTGGATTGTCATGTGAGGAATGTAATTATTATTATTATTATTATTAAATTTGGAGATATTGAGTAAAACTTTACAGGATAATTTTAATATTTTACAAAAATGGCTTCATGATAATAAACTTGTTCTTAATAATGAAAAAACAAAAGGACTATTAATTAAACCCAAAAAGAAAATAGTAGATAAAAAAATTACATTCATAATACATTCACATGACTGTTTATATGGAAATAGTACAAAATGTATTTCTTGTACTGAAGTTGATATAATAAATAATTTTAAATATTTAGGCATAATTATAAATGATTTTTTTACATGGGATAACTACATAAATATTTTATATAAAAAATTAAATGTAACCATATATATATTTTATTATATAAAAAATATTCTTCCACTTAATATAAAAATTTTAATTTATTTTGCAATTTTTGATTCTTTAATTAATTATGGAGTTAATATATGGGCAAATGTAGGAAATATACATTTGGAAAATTTAAAACATTTACAAACCAAAGTTTTAAAGTTGATATTTCCTAAAAACATTTGAAATAATATTAATAAAAGGAAACAAATTTTACTAAAATTCAATATATTATATCCTAAGCAAAAATTTATATATAATATAATAATAAAGAATTTTTATAGTGTTGTTAAATTAAAAGATGAAAGTATAAAAGAAAATTATAATTTGAGAAATAAAAATAGAATAAAACTTGATTATCCTTATATCTATAATGAATATGGTGTAAGAAATTTAAATTATATAATTGAGAAAACCTTTAATGATGTAAATTGGAATGTTTTTAAAGATTGTAAAAGAATTTCCATTGTAAAAAATAATGTAAAAAGTTGGATATTAGATAATATTAATTAATAATTTGTTAATTTTATGTTGTGCTAATCTGTTGATACTTTTTGTTTCGAATTGTTTGAGGATAAGTTGATTTTGTAATTTTTATAAAATTTATTTAAATTTAATTTTTTTAATATAATTATTATGTATTAAAATAAATACAACACCTGTTGATAGGAATTTATATTCCTAACGGGACTGAAATTAATTTTAAAAAAAAATATATTATTATTATTATTCATTCATTCGCAAGTGTTTGGGGTAAGCGGACGTGTGTTCGTTGCCTCCGCAAATCTAAGAATTGAAATTAAGTAAGACAAACATAAGGATTATATAGAGACCAATTTTTAATCGAATTATACTGTTATTTAAATCTACAGTGAAAGAGGAAAAGAATTAATTTTAAATAACAAGTAATTTAACAAGAAAAAACACTATTTATCAATCAAGCACTTCCTGGAGGGCGGACCAGCGTTCATTGCCTCCGCAAAACTGATTCAAGAATATACATGTAAGTTTTACATCAGGATTATGTAAAGATTAATAACTGAAATTGAATTAGACAGAAGAAAAGAAATTAAAAAGAAATTTCAAGTGAATTAACAACGGAGATAATATATTCATTAAGTGGAACATTCCAAAAGTGGAATTTTCCACTGGACAGGTGGAGGTTGTACTCGCAGTATATTAACTTGAATTAAGTTTTTTGAAGTTAAGGAAGCATATATGGAAACTTTTATACTCACCTAAGTACTAGGCTGGTTATTTATAAGGATAGTGTTAATTAGAATTTAGAAAGATAGATGTTAATGGAATCTTCCTAATAAAGGAGAACCTATCCATCCTTTTAGAAAAAGTTTTTTATTACATGGTCTATTTTACTAACAAGGGAAGTCCGCGAAGTGTTACTCTGAATTTGATATTGGTTTATGGGTCACTTTATAGAAATTTCAACGCTGAGTCCGAATTTGATATTCATTTTCACCTCCGGTTAATAGTTTTCGAGATTTCCGCATGGGGGCGTAAAAACTTTAATTTTTTTAATTTATTATAACTTTTTAACAAATTGAGATAGAATAAAAATTCCAACGCAATTATGTTACTTGCATACATGACTACCATGTGTGTCATTATGAACTGAATCCGTCAACTAATTTCAAAATGGTGGGCCCAAAAACCTAAATTTATAGCACTTTCAATGGAAAATAGGCTCATCCAACCCTAACTCAAAAACCGATTGATAGGTGGCAGCACAAGACAGGCAA
>JAFIDM010124598.1:65770-77298 GCA_023159025.1 Thereuonema tuberculata | reverse complement strand
TGAAGCTGTTGGGAAAGGAACTGTAATTTTGAGAACACAATTACCAATGGGAGAACATCGATATTTAAAGATAAATAACACCTTTGATGTCCCAGAGATGAACATAAACTTGATATCAGCAAGTGAATTGGGTAGATTGGGGTATACTCAGATAATTAAAAAAAAAACAATATGTTGTACGTGATCGGAACAAACGGATTTGTATGATAGTAAAAATGCAAAATAATTTATATGCAGTTTGTTGTAACGTTGTGTTGAAAGAAAGTCGGGTCCATTTCAATGAAGAAGAACACGATCCCTTCAGGTTATGGCATGAAAGATTGGGCCACATGTCTCTCAAGAAAATGCAAGCTATTAAATCTAATAATTTACTTCGGGGGTGGGGGCAAAGGCTAATTAGTATTTCCCGGTCTCTGATCGGGTCAAAAACCCCGATGGAACTGATATTTAACTCTTGCGGTGAATTTCGGTGAAGTCCGGAGGACCTAATTGGTCAAATCCACTTTCCTCACCTCCACGCGGGGCCCCCTGGGATCTTTTAAGATGCGAAAGAGAGAGTGGTGTGCGGAAAGCAACGGGAAGCTACCGCATTTACTTTTCCCAAGAAAAACTGCAAACATGGCATGATGAATCTTTCCTCGGCAAAAAATTCCGGACGTAAACTATCCCCCCATTCGGATGTCCGGGAGGGGGATACTGAGGAAGGTTACATTATGAAGCAACTCAACCGACATAAGAAAAGAAGATTGAGGATTGGATCATGGAATGTGAGAACTCTTCTTCAAGCGGGGAAGTTGGAAAACTTGAAGGAAGAAATGAGAAGAAACAGAGTGGATGTGATGGGAATATCAGAAGTGAGGTGGAGAAATAGTGGTGAGTTGGTGAGTGATGAATTTAGAATGTTTTATTCAAATGGTGAATATAAAGGAAGTCATGGTGTTGGTGTACTACTGGGACCATGTGTGAAAGATAAAGTGATATCAGTGCGTTATGTAGAGGACCGGATGATAATGGTGAGACTACAAGGGAAAAAAATTGGACTTAGTGCTAGTGCAAATTTACATGCCACATAGTGGATTAGAAGACGAGAAAGTGGAAGAATACTACGAGAAGATAGATAAAATAGTTGAGAAAGAGAAGAAGGGTGCATGTGTAATCCTAATGGGCAACTGGTACGCAGTAGTAGGAGAAGGACAAGAAAATATGGACTGGGAAAAAGAAATGACAGAGGAGAATCTTTGGTAAATTTCTGTAAACGGAATGAAATGATTGTTGGAAATACGTTATTCCAACAGCATAAAAGAAGACGATACACGTGGACATGCCCAAGGGATGACAGTAGATATCAGATAGACTATATACTCGTACAGGAAAGATACCGAAATTGCTTAAAAAATGCAAAGACTCTACCAGGAGCGGATATTAATTCAGATCATGTCCTACTGATAGGCGAAGTAGATATTCGTCTGAAAAAGATAAGAGGAAGGCAAGTGACGAAGAAGTTTGATATAGAAAAACTTATGAACGAAGAGGAAAAAAGAAAATTTGAAGAACATTTTCAAAAGAAAGCCTCTAATTTAGAATCCACACCTAAAAATAGTAATGAATACTGGACTCATCTAAAAAGCTGTATACAGGAAACAGCAGAAGAAACAATAGGATACAGAGAAAGTAAGAGTAATAAGAAACCTTAGGTCACAGGGAAAATATTGGAGAAGATGAAGGAAAGGAGAAAATGGAAAAACATCAACACAGAAGAAGGTAAAAGAAATTACAAGAAACTAAACAACGAACTAAGAAGAGTAACTGATAAGGCGAAGAAAGACTGGATGAAACAGAAATGTGAAGAAGTAGAGGATCTAGAGAGGAAAAGGAAGATATGATTTAATGTACCGCGAAGTAAAATGTTTGGATTTCACAAATAAGAATAAGAAGTCCATGTGGTTGATAGAAGACGAAATCGGCAATGAAATAACCGACAAACAAGGAATTTTGAACAGATGGAAGAAGTATGTAGAAGAATTATATGAGACAGGGAATCGTCCAGATTACGTAGCTATAGAAGATGAAACAGCTGTATCAGAAGACGAAAAAGGATGTTGTATTCTAAGGGAAGAAGTTGAACTAGCGATTAGGGAAATGAAGAATGGGAAAGCAACAGGAGTTGAGGGAATACACATTGAGTTAGTTAAATGCTTGGGTGAAGACAAGAAGCAAATACTATCATTATGCAATGAAATATATGAGAAAGGTGAATGGCCTGATGATTTCATGGAAACAGTATTGCTGCCAATACCGAAGAAAAATAATGCAAAGAAGTGCAATGAGTTCAGGACTATCAGCATTATATCGCACTCAGCGAAGATTCTTCTGCGAATACTGAACAGACGTTTATATTCTAAGGTGGAAGGAGAGTTGGAAGAAGAGCAGTTTGGTTTTAGGAAAGGAAAAAGTACGAGAGATGCAATTGGACTGCTGCGAACAATCGGCGAAAGATATCTAGAAAAAAATAAACACATATATGCACTATTTGTGGACCTGGAAAAGGCTTTTGACAGAGTGGATTGGAATAAACTTATGGAAATCTTGAAGAAAATTGGTGTGGATTGGAAAGAGAGAAGGCTAATAACTAATTTTTATATGAAACAACGAGTCAAAGTCAGGATAGAAGAAAAATTGTCAGAGGGAAATGGAATAGGGAGAGGGGTGCGACAAGGATGCCCTCTATCACCTACGCTGTTCAACATCTACTTGGAGGAGTTAGTGAAGAATTGTTTTCAGAACATGGGAGGGGTGATAGTAGGAGGAAGAAGAATAAAGTGCATAAGATTTGCTGATGATATGGCATTGTTAGCAGAAGAGGATATGCTACTGCAGCTGAATGACAGCTGTGAACAATATGGAATGTAGATAAATGTAAACAAGACAAAGACTATAGTTATCGGAAGAAAGACAAAGAAGATAAACATAAGTATTCGGAATGAGACATTGGAACAAGTGAACAACTTTAAATACTTAGGGTGTACTATAAGTGGTGATATGAACTGCTGCCAAGAAGTCAAGAGGAGGATAGCAATAGCAAAGGAGGCTTTTAATAGGAAAAGGAGCATCTTCTGCGGACCTCTGGAAAAAGAACTAAAGAAGAGACTAGTGAAGTGCTTTGTGTGGAGTGTGGCATTGTATGGGGCAGAAACATGGACATTACGACGCAGTGAAGAGAAACGACTAGAAGCATTTGAAATGTGGATATGGAGAAGAATGGAGCATGTGAAATGGACAGACAATATAAGAAATGAAGCTGTGCTAGAAAGAGTGAGTGAAGAAATAATAATGCTGAAACTGATCAGGAAGAGATAAAGAAACTAGTTGGGTCACTGGCTGAGAAGAAACTCCCTAATGAAGGATGCACTGGAAGGAATGGTGAACGGTAAAAAAGTTCGAGGCAGAAGAAGATTTCAGATGATCGATAACATTATGGTAAATGGATCTTATGTGGAAACGAAGAGGAAGGCAGAAAATAGGAAAGATTGAAGAATGCTGGGTTTGCAGTGAAGGACCTGCCCTTGGCAGAGAACTATTTATGTATATATAATTTACTTCGAGGATTGGAAAGTTTGAAAATTTCTGACGATAAGAATTTTTTCTGTGAAAGTTGTAAGGAAGGTAAGCTTACAGACATTCCTCACAAGAAACTTAAGTATATTAGATCAGAAAGAACTTTAGAATTAGTGCATTCCGATGTGTGCGGGCTCATACGCATAGACAATCCAGATGATCTGCATTATATACTGACATTTGTGGACGATTACTCCAGAAGGAGTTTTGTGTATCTCATGAAAAGTAAGGAAGAAGTTGGTAATAACATACAGAACTTCATTGAATATGCTGAAAGGTCAACGGGAAATCTTGTAAAGATTGTACTGACTGACCAAGGAAGAGAATTCTGCAACAGCAATGATAGTGAATATCTTAAACGCAAAGGCATAGAGTTTAAGCATTTCATCATCCTACCAACCGCAGCAGAATGGGATTGCAGAATGCTTTAATAGAACACTCCTTGCGAATGCAAAAACCATTCTATTAGAATCGAAGCTACCAGTTCGTTTTTGGCTTTATTCAGTGGTGACAGCCAACTATACACTGAATCGAACACCTCATGATAGCATTTCCAATCAAGTACCAGTTCCTAGGTGATTCAATAACAAATATCCACCCAATGTTAAACATATGAAGAAGTTTGGCAGCGTTGCATTTATTAAGACACCCAAGCATCTACTTAAAAATAAGTTTAGTAGTAGAACTGTTAAAGGAATCATGATTGGATATTCAATAACAACTCGTGGCTACTATATATATATGACGTTTCAACGAATAAGGTTGTAGAAACAAGAAATGCATAAATCAATGAAAACTTAAGAGGAAGTGATTTATTAGGCAACAAAGGAATCGAGCCTGAAAACTATGATGAACTACTCAGAAGAACAGAAAGTAGTGAGGACGATGATGATGACTCTTCAGATAATGATAATAGTGATAAAGATCCAGAAGTTGATACAGATGAAGAAACAGCAGCAGAAGTACCAGCCCAAGCAATTGAATCCAGTGCTGATGAGATTGATAAAGAATTGGAACGAGAATATTTATCACTCCGAAGTAGAAAAATAAAAAAAAGTAATAAAACCTCAAAATATTCGCATCAATTTGACCATCAATGAAAAAGAGCCCAAAACTTATGCTGAAGCAATGAATCGCCATGACAGCGAATTATGGAAGAGATCAATCAATGATGAGCTAAAAAGCATAACTCAACATAACACTTGGATTGAAACCAAGGTTCCAGACTATGCTATCCCCTTGTCGACCAAATGGATTTTTAAAGTTAAAAAGGACTCTGAAGGAATAGTCACAAAATATAAAAGCAGACTAGTCGTAAATGGTTTCCTCCAAAAGCCAAGAGTTAATTATGAGAAGACGTTTGCTCCTATTCCGAATCTTAACATCTTGGGACTACTTCTGGGAAGAGCATTAAAATATAAATTAGTTGTACATCAGTGTGATGTGAATAGTGCTTTCCTGAATGGGAAGATAGAATGTGATATTTATCTAGTTGTTCCTGAAGGTGTGCATTTAAAGAACTCAGAAAACAGTGGACTTAAGCTTCTAAAATCCCTATATGGTTTAAAACAAGCCGGTAGGAATTGGTTTATTACAATGAAAGAAAAACTTGGTCAAATATGTTTTTCTGCAATCAAGACAGAACCATGTATCTTCTACAAAAAATATGATAAAGATACCTATATATTATTAGTCTACATTGATGATATCTTGATATTCGGCAAAAATGAAAGGATAATCAAAAACATAAAAGAAGATCTGAATCGTCTTTTTGGAATTAAAGATTTGGGAATGATTAAGTAGTCGACTTGACATCATGTATGCCGTGAACAGATGCTCAGAAAAAAGTAATAGTCCAAACAATAATGATTTTTTGAAGGTGAAACGTATTCTAAGATATCTTAAAGAAACAATTGGATACAAACTGTTATATGAAAATCACGATAATGATCTTATAGCGTATGCTGATGCCAGTTACGCTAATCGTCGTGACTGTAAGTCTACAAGTGGATATATTGTGTACTTAGGTGACAGTGCTATAACTTGGAACAGTAAAAAACAATCTACAGTTGCTCTTTCAACGCAAGAGGCAGAGCTAATATCGTGCTGTGATTGTAGTAGATACATAATGAGATGTAAGAACATTCTATTAGAATTGAACTTTACTGAGTTAGCAAACAAAACTACAATTATGAATTGCGACAACCAGCCCACAATTAAAATAATTGAAGATGAAATACAACCAAACCTGGAGTAGGCATATTAATATTAAGTACCACATTATCAAAGAACTAGTGACTGAAAAGGAGATAAGTGTAAGATATGTAGAAAGTGAAAATAACAAAGCTGATGGGTTCACAGAAGGTTTGCCTTCAGTAAAACGTATGAAGATGGTAAAGGATTTAAATCTTAAGGAATAATTTAAGAGTGAGTTTACATTGAGAGAAGGAATTGTTGTTTTGTCTAAGTATAAAACAATAGCGGCAATGTAAAACTCCCTGATAATAAGTAGTGAGATTCTTCGCGATAAACTATTATTACAGGTGAATGTTGATTCTATTATGTTAAGAGCAATTGTTTGCAAAAAGTTGGATTATTGCAACAACATTGTAAGAATAAAGATATGTGATAAGATATACGGGAGTTTTGTTAGAAAAAAAAATGAAGAAAAGAAGAGAGAAACGGAAGTAGAAAATGTGTGAAGAGGCAGCGTTTTCATAAGGAATTTGGGATTTATTTAAGAGGACAATTGAAATATACAAGTTAAAGAGAACCTCTCAGATCTAAGGAATATGATCTGCAAAGTATATTCGGATGAGATGTGCTTCACAAAATACAGACCTATCGTTCACTGGTATGTTCCAATATGAAGTGTACAGTATTTAAAGTAAGCGAATTTTTTCTACTCTTCACAAGACAAAGACAGTGTTACATTCTTTGCGTAAGAAGGAAGAATTAACTTTCCTAAATATTTTTAGTAATAAAGTTTCAAAGGAAGAATCTACCATGTTAGCTTTGAAAAGAACAAAGAATATTTGTGATATGAAGATTGACGGTGTTAACTCAACTAAAAGTATAGTGAATATAAGATTTAAACTTTTAAAGAGACTAGTAAATGAGGATTAAAGAACTTATAGTGTATATTAGAAATCAAAGTATTTTCTTTATTCAATGCAAGTGAGATAAGTAATGAGACTTTATAGAATTGAATGCAGTTAAAGAAATAGAAATAACTTTTTTATTATTCAACACACTTAAGGCAGTGTGAATTCAAATCTTTATTTTGAATTAAAAGCAAGTATATATTTGATTGTTTAATACATAAATTAATCGAACTTTAAAAGACTCTGTGTTATTATTTTATAACTAATTTCATCTCAGAAACACATTACCACATAACTTCAGCTCAGCTAAAATATATATAAAGTTTTACAATTTTAGTAAAAAGAAAATTACAATTGAAGAATTAAGAAAATACAAAATTTTCACTTCTGAAAAAAAATTTCTGAATAATCTTATTTTGATGAATTATTATAAATATATCTATTTGTATAATAGAGATGGTAATATGTACAATTTTACATACTTAAATTTTAAACATGACTATCCGCAAATATATAACAGTTACGGAGAATGCAACACAAAGAAAATATTGCAGGATATAATTAATAAAATAGGTATAAAAAATATAAACAAATTTGATATCATCATTAAAAAGATTTTTAAAGATTTGGTTAATAACTAATATTAATCCTATGGTGAAAAAAAAAAGATAGAATAAAATACATATGGTAGAAGAAAAAAAAATATTTTCATTTATTATTATTTTTTTTAATTATTATTCTTTTATATATAATGTATGAATATCTATGATACTCTTTGTTTGCATCAAATCAGTGATGAATTATTATAATTTATTTTTGAATTTTCGAATTTATAATTTTGCATGTTTTTCTATTTTTTGTTTAACTAATGTATCGAACCTGTTGATGGGATTTAATTCAATCCTAACAGAATAAAAAAGAATTAAATTAATAAAAAATATTATTTTAACAAAATACAATTAAGCCCAACGCACATGACTAAAACAAGAAATACAAATTAAAAAAGCGCTAGCGAAAATCGATTCATGTGAGAATTTTTTTAAATTTGTATTTCTTGTTTTAGTCATGTGCGTTGGGCTTAATTGTATTTTGTTAAAGTAATTTTACGCACGTTAATGTTATTTTATTGAATATAGCCTATTATTATTTTTTCAGTCTTCAATTTCAACTTGCAATAACCCAGTCAGGACAATAAACATGATCTGCTTAGAGACTTTCTACCCATCACCGCCAGCAACAATAAACCTTACCGCAATTAGAATACTTCTTGGACCTTTTCCTATATAAGACTGAACTTTGCATTTGTTTTATTTTATTATGTAACTACATCTGAAGACGCTAAGCCAAAGCGCTAGCGAAAATTGATTCATGTGAGAATTTTTTTTAATTTGTATTTCTTGTTTTAGTCATGTGCGTTGGGCTTAATTGTATTTTGTTAAAGTAATTTTACGCACGTTAATGTTATTTTATTAAAAAATATTATTATTATTATTATTATTATTTAGATACGTTTTTAAATAAATTAAATCTTTTACTGACCTCAGTAATAATTGGAACTGCTGAAACATGAACAAAAGGTGCAATGAACATTCCATAATCTATTTCAGTATACACTAATTCCTTTGGCGGAGTAATAGCAAACACCTGAAAAAAATCATTTATTAGAAAAAATTGTAAAAAACGATAAATATTTTTAATGAAACACATTCAATAAACATTTAATGAAGTTATAAATATCAATAGCAAAAAACCGGGCTTTGAGTGGATTCATGCACTGTTAAAATCTTTTCCGAAAATTTGTTAATAAATTTACTGTTTAAGCATGTTAAGATTGAAGGGCTCAATGTTCCTAATGTGACTAATGTTCTGACACTGTTATGTTGGGTTATTAGAAATTACAAATTTTTATATCGGTTTAAGAACTAATGGAGCTTTTCTTATAACTTTTTTTCTAGCTTTTTTAAAAGCAACTAATTCTTATAAAATTTACAATCTTTTAAGTGTTGAAAATATGATTGTGTACTTCTAGATGGATTTCTACGTAGGCAAGGAAAATTTCAAATTTCTGTCTTCTGTAGATTTTGAATAAAACGATTCACAAAATATGAACTAAAATCGCAGCTTGAAATTGAGAAACATGCTTCGCTCTTCTAAATTTGAAAACTAAGCAAATTAATAAATTTTATTTAAATTGTTGTAAAACTATTGGGAAAACTAAAAATTACTTTTTAAAATAACAGTTCAAATATCAATAAGGTTCCTAAACTATAAGAAATGAAAAGGAATTCTCCTTGGAAAAAAAAAAGAGTTACCAGTTTTTTAGAAAGAAGGAGAATTTTAAGAAATAGCTATTGCTATGAATTGTAAGAAAGAATAGAATAGAATAAATATGAAACATTCTTACCCTTGCATTTAATCTAGGAATACCAAGTAATTCTTTAGTTGATTTGGCAATTTGTACTTGAATCCACGTCATTCGATCGTCCCTCTGCACGAAATAAGCTTCTTTCATTTTTTCTGGAATAATTAAAAAAAATGCTTATTTTAACCATAAGGGAACAGTTTTATAAGAAAAAAACTAAGAAAAGACTTTTTTATTTATTACTGATTTTACAGTTGAATAACTTTGCTTTTCTCTTTTACATTTACGAGGTGAAACCAGTTTCACTTGAAATTAGATCCATTTAAAAAAGATAATTCAAAGCGACTGAGTATGCAATAAGATCTCTAACTTTTAAACATAACGTATATGATTTCTACGTATATTTTCATAGAATTCCTGTTGTGTTCTTATGAAGGTAATTTTCTTATTTTAACTGAGCCGCTAGAAACAGTTTCTTCAACGTGACCCGATAGGTTTAATTCAAATTGAATATTTCCTTTTATTACCATTATATAAAACTCTGGGAAATAACAAAGAAAACATATTTAGATCAATACAGTCACACAATTTACTAATATTGTGTCACAAAATAATATTATTATCAATTCTTGCTATATGCTAAATGTTAACTTAATTAACTAGTTTGAGAACTTTATTTAAAATAATTGCGAGAATCAAGGTAAAGATGAATGAAAATATCTCTGCTACCATCTCGTTTGGGATTACGAGCAACCGAAAGATAATAATAATATGCTAAAGGATTAATAGTGAATAAAACCAAGATAAATAAAGATTAATAACATGAATTTTACTGTAAGGCTAAATATAGATACACATAGTAAAGAATCAGAACAATGGGCTTAAGGCTCACTGAGAACGCACGAAATTAACTTTAATGAACATAGAAGGTGTCTTCTCGATAGTCTTTCTTTGTGAAAATGTTCAAGATAAAATACAATGTCAATTAAACGAAAAACTTCAAAAGTCAGAAGTAGTAGTGATTAGACGAACAGTTTCACACTTATTAAAAATGAAGATGATATTTGCTAGCAAAACGAATAGGCCTACTCAAACAGTCACTTACGACACCATTGCTGCTTGCACTACACCATGGGATCCCAGATTTTATACATAAATTTATAATAAAAATAGTTTGAATGAGTGTGGAGACTACATTTGTTCGATTTAGCGGCTTAACGATTCCAACACCAACTGTTACTAAAAATACAAAATTCTACTGAATGCTAAACATTTCCACCAATCGGCTTGCAGCGAGGGAAAGGGTGAAACAAAATTACTAAACAATAAACGGATTAAGGGGAGACTGCGAGTCTGAACGAATTTGGGGAAAACAAAAGAGAACGGAAGTACAAATTAACGGGGCTCAGAAAGGGGGAATAAACTCACAAAGAAAATAAAGGAAAATAAGTAAAACAGAGAATTTTTACACTTTCGAAACGAAATTTAACGATAGAAAAGAAACAAAAATAAATAATAAAAATGGTACGTTTTTTGAAGGAAAAAAAAAAATACAGGGATAGAAAAAAAACGTGACAATTGATACTGAAAAATAACACTATTCAAGCCATAAAAACCCGCTTTGAAATAATAATAAAAGGTAAAAATAACATTTTTAATTCAAAGCATTGGAAATGAATTTCATCACTGTTAATGGGAGAACTCTTGACTTTCAAATTGATTCGTAGATTTTGTTTCAAATCAGCAGCTTATTATTAAAATTTGAATGTTTTTTTTTTATTTGACATTCTTGTTCAATCTGCTCACCTAATATTGAAAAAAATGTAAACAAATGCGATATTCTTATCATAAATCTATTATTTGTGAGATTTCGCTTCTTAAAGGGTCAGTCAAATCCAATCTCTTATGTCTCTATAATTTTTAATATTCGAGGCACATTCTATTATATCTTACATTCTATACCACAGCAATATATCTCTAAGAAGATTTGCGGATAATAAAGATTAAAAAAAAACAATTTCTTATAATTTTATTTAATTTGTATTGATCTGGCTTCTACAAATTACATACACTATTCCTTTGTGTGTTCAGCTCTGACACCAATCAACAAATGAATGTCGAACAGGAGATTTTTTTGCAGTAGATACTGTAACCTAGTGATTTCTCTTTGACATCCAGAATTTTCATAGATAGTTCATAAGAGAGAGGCTATAAAAGGTCAATGCTATTTCCGTTAATTGCGAAGGATTTTATGAATAAGGAATTGCCTTGCTGGATATGGTTTACCATCGATAATAGTTGTGTCAATTTGTTAATATACAGACAAGAGATTTAACATGCGTTAGTACATTTTTACTGTAAAATAAAACAAAGAACGCACATAACTAAGCAAAACACAAATTCACTGAGCTATTTTTTGATATTTGTGCTGGAAATCGAGGACAGTA
>JAFIDM010124598.1:43638-65370 GCA_023159025.1 Thereuonema tuberculata | reverse complement strand
TTTTTTCTACAGTTACTGTTACAGCAGGTTCTCCATAAACATAAATAAAAATAGAAGCATGGCACTGCCAACAAACGATAGCCAAACAAAGTACAAATGTAATAATCCAAATTACTTTTGCCTTTGTGCTGTAATTGGGTAAAGTCAGTCTGTCTACACCAGTGATACCAATTCCATATTTGGTTTCTTGAATAGATGGAACTGATCTTTGATTGGAAATGTTGACTTGACTCATGGATTGATTTCCTCTGTTTGAGTCATTAAACCTTTCTCTAATAACAATGGAGTTATTTCGAGCATCAGAACTGGTCTCCATGCTTCTGAATCAGAGAAATTTCTTAGATATTTCAAGTTTTAATTTCAATGTCACTACAATCTTGAATCTTTGACAATTAAAATGTTAAAAAAATCTTAAATAATATATAATTGAAATATTGGAAATGATTCCTATTTTTCTGAATAACAGCATCTGCAAAAAATTAGAATTTCTAAAAATTAAAAATTGAAAAGTATTTTTTTTTTTTTTAAAAAAAACTGTAAAATTTTCATAGAATACAAATTTTTACAAATCTATTTAAAATAAACAGAAGGATATTCATAGAAAAAAAATAGTCTATCGTCTCTGATTATTATTAGTACTTAACCAAAAACAACTGAAAAGGAAATTGCTCAAACAAGTTTATTTAATTTTAGAAAGGAGAAATTCTTTTTGTTACCATCAAAAAACTTGAAGATGGATGAAAAGGAATTATCTTCCGAAAATTCGTATTAAATATATGTTTTAATATAGTAAGAGGCGTTGCAGAAGTATTTATTTACAAATATGTTAAGAAGCAGATGGGAATTGAAGAAGAAGTATAATACTGTAACTTAGAAATTCTTTTCCTCCAATTAGAAATAGTGAGTCTTACCATATCGAAGCTTTCTTCCAGTCTAATCTTTTGAATCGTTTGTTTCTTACCTAATAATGTGAAAGGTTTACAAATTATTCATATTCTAATATTCTCTGTGTGAGTTGTTGCTACGCCTACTAATCAGGAAACGTTTATTTGTTTGCATTTTTCATCTTTGAAATTAACGTAGTCGTGTTGATGTTAAGAAAATTGTATTTTACTAACTGATGTTTCTTATTAAAAATTTATTATTA
Organism: Thereuonema tuberculata; assembly: GCA_023159025.1. NCBI lineage: Eukaryota > Metazoa > Arthropoda > Chilopoda > Scutigeromorpha > Scutigeridae > Thereuonema > Thereuonema tuberculata. The sequence goes on along the minus strand of JAFIDM010124598.1, from coordinate 64,223 downwards.
ATATTTGTAAATTCTCGTCGGAATCAATTATTAATAATTCTCATCAGAAGCGCAGTGGTGCGTCAAAAGAAAACAAGATAGCGATAGCGAATAGTAAACCAATCACAATGCTTCGCGACGGCTTCTGATACGAATAAGAAAATACAATAATACTAATAATGGTATAACATTAGTATTGTTTGTACAGCGTTGTTCTCGTTGATATCAATTGTTATCGTATTGTTAAGTTGACACCCCCTCTATCTCGGGATCTTGACTACGTAGATACACAAACTCTACGGCTCTGAACTACTCTCGGCGAGTCCTTTCCGACGACACCCTGACCAAGTCTCTAGCCCTTGTGGTAGCTGAACTGATACCTGTCCATAGACGGACAGACAAACCAGGAATTTGGGGGTCTGATACGAATATCAGAAGCCTAAAATGAAATCAAAAACTAACTAATGAAAAAATTTTGAGAAAATTCATGTGCCAGCAGTCCACCGGTCGTGATGAATTATTTAAAGCATAAAAAACTTAATCTGCATATTTAGTAATCAATAAATAACAATGGATGAGACCAAATTGTTTAGCAAGTGACATCCTGAAATAGATGTTTCACGCTCTTTGGCAATCATCCTGGTTGGATGATATGGTGCAACTAAGGCTGCATTGGCAGACAGACACATTGGAGATAATTCCTTGGTCTGAATATTTCAATTTGCCTGGCTTTAATGAGTAATAGGTGCTACTACAAGGTGAGGTCTATAACAATAGTCTAATGCGGTAACATTCAAGGATGTGAAACAAAAAGTATTTTATTAATATTGCATCACTATTCAACATCTTTATATGCTTTGTTTTGTTTGATGATCATTAATAAACTGATCTTGCAGTGGAAATGTTCGGTAAATGGCAGGTAATAGTGCCTCCGATCAATATAAGTGATTGTTGATTGTTCAGCAATGTTTATATTATTTGAATTTTATTTTAACTATGTAGCCAAATAATTAAAAATAAAAAATAATAAAAATGAACCCCTAAAATTATTCCTAGAATGATTTAATCAATTAAATTTCTTTAACATCCACGAAAATTATTCTTGCTTACAACACATTTTTTTAAATTTAAAATCGTTAAAATAGTCATTACGGAGCAGTTTTACGTCAGAGATTTATAAAAAATAATAATCGATATAGCTTCCTTATTATCAACTTTCATTTCAAATTACAAAGCAGCAATTTATTTCTTTGGAGACGTTTAATATCAGAGCATTTATATTTAATGAAAGTAATTCGAAAATGGTGTGAGGTTATGTTCAAATTGATATTTTTATTGTTTTCTTTAATTCTGAAGAGTCTTTTAAGGTTTCTATGAATTTTAACACCTCCGTAAAGAGGAACTATTTAAGCTTCCCATTGCTATATCTTCCCCCTCCCCTCCTACTAATTTTTGAACAGCTAGATGACTCTTCTTGATCTTGACATGCATATTTAAGGACATATGCCTTAATATTTTTTTCCCGTATGAGTCCTTAACGAGAAATTAGTGCGAGAAGATGACAAATATTCCAGAGATAAACATTAGACCCCAATAAAGATTTTTTATCATGTCTTAAACACAGGATATTTAACGGCTTAGTAATCTTATAATTTACCTTCAACGCCCAGACGAGCCATAGTGGGCCTGTGGGAAACACTTAACTGTAACTAAACCTTATGATGCGGGAGGTATAATGCGATTAAAATTACTGGTTTAAAATTACGATTTAAAGCGGATTTATTTATTTATTTAAATAAAATCCTATTAATATAATATATAGACAATTATTCGATACTACTTCAATTAATATCTTCTTTAATACGATATTTCTGTTCCTTATACAGGAAACTTCTTTATGTTAGTGAGGGCAGAAAAATCTTTTTCCACTTCGTCTCTAGAATTCGTTAATAACACTAGGCAACAGTGAAAAAGTATCTTGTACAAAACCATTTGATCTTTTCTAAATCGACCATGCTGATCACGAAAATGACCATTAAAATCTCAGATTAGCTCTAGTTTCGTAGATATGGGTGGGGGGGTTCAGAATCAGTTAATGCTATGAATTCATTTTGCTTGTCCTGAAATTCCCGTGGAAATCCTATATACATTAAACAGCACAGCGTTTCTAACCCTCTTACTTCACATCATGCAGTGTTGGAAGCCTATTTTTATCAGCAGTGCCAGCAACACGGAAAGGGGAGAGGAGAGACCCTCATATACGTTGCATATCTTGTGCCACAGGTCTTCGTTCGTGGTTGAATCGTAAAGATCGCCAAATTGGCTTAGCTATTCCCATGATCTGGAGAGAACCATTAAACCACGTAAAATATTGTTACTTTTGCATGACAACTCCCTTAAAACATGATATTTCAAAGAAGAAAAAGTCAGCATTGACATATCCTAACATAAGATAAGCTCTGCCTCCAATGCCTCATGGAGATGGACTGCCTCTTCCCATCCCACCTGATTCTTATACAATTAGTGACGCGGACAGCAGTGACTTTAATGATACTCCCTCACCTTCTAAATCGAGCACACGAAAGATCCTGATTTCCAGTGTAATGAGGAGTCTACACAGCAACACAAAGTAATACAGTATGAGTTCAATGTTCTGGTAAGAGATTTGGAATTGCCTAAAGGTAAAGCAGAACTGTTGGCATCAAGATTGCAGCAGTGGAATTGTCTTAACCAATCCTTAAATGTCAGTGTGTTCCATGAACGCCACACTCCATTCCTACCGTTTTTCAGCAAACAAGATAACTTGTTATTTTGCAGTGATATTGAGGGTCTCATCACAGCTCTGAAAATTGACTATAAAAGTGATGAATAAAGATTGTTCATAGATTCATCAAAAATAAATCTAAAGGCTGTTCTTCTACACAATGATAACTTGTTTCCATCTGTACCAATTGGTTACGCAGCTTCATGAAGGAAACCTATGACAATTGTTATGCAGAGTAAACTATGAGAAATTTAAGTGGCCATTTCCGGTGATCTGATAGTCATTGCCATATTACTTGGCCTGCAACAGGGTTATATCAAATTCTGTTGCTTTTGTGTATGTGCGACAATCGTGCAAGGGGCATGCCATTACGAACAGAAGGAATAGCTTATGCGTCAATCACTTGAACCTGGAAAAGATATTGGTATTAGCAAAACACTTGTAGAATCCAGAATGTTTGCAGATTACTGCTGCACACTCATCAGAGAATCACCAGCAACAAAATGTAAAAAGATATTCAAAGCGATTGCGCCTTTCGAGACATTCCTCCGAGGGGAAACATAAAGTAAATACATGCATTATGCTTTTAAGGATAATTATGATAAGTTGAGATATCTAAAAAACTAGAGCTAAACATGCATTTTAATTGCCATTTTCATGTTTAGCACACTCAAGAACATCAAGATCAACTATTTTCATCAAAGATACAGAGAAAAAGTTTAATTTTGTTGCCTTTAATTTAACAATATTCAAGTAATAGTATATCTCGTATTTACATCATTTTTACAAAACAATTAAATTTAGCAATCATCTACAATTCATTAATATGATATAAATCTTTACTAACAATTAAATTGTGTAATGTTATTGTTAAATTTAAATTTGACTGTATAGATTATAATGAATTCTAGAGAGGAAGACTGAAAAAAACTATCCTGCCCTCACTTAACCGGAAGAAGTTTTCTGTGTAAGGAAAAGAAATATCGTATGAAACAGAATATTTAATCGAAGTAGTGTAATATAATATTTTACATTATTTAAGAAATATTTATAACTTCCAGAATATTTCTTAAATCAGGGATCATTCTTTTCACCTCGAATATTCTAAGTGTTGTAATATAGAACATGCTGCATCTGGTGTGGCGCAGGATAAAGTCACCCGCGTTCGGGGGTTAGGCAAAGGCCTCCGTTCGAAAAATATACTACAGTCTTCAGCAGGTGGTGGAGGAGAAAGTCGCACCCCATTCTGTAGTATGGTTGCCACAATGCCCGGGCAACACCATCCAACCCGAACAGTCGGAACTGTTTCGTCTGTGTCAGAGATGGCGACCACCAAGACTGGGAAACCACGCCAGCGCATCCGATCGTCATCGCAGATGAACCAGGATCTTATGCACGACTTCTACACCGTTACACAGTTAGCGACTTAATTCACAGGATACAGCCACTACACCACGCATTCACAACACGTTATCCATCGTCAGGGCTTAGCGAATAGCTGCTACCGGATCAGCGACGTTCCATAGTAGTAAACAATCTTATTCCTCCATGCATACTTACACAAATTAGGGAAAAGGCGCGGAATCCAACCACAGGACACCACACCCCACCCTACCAGAAGACACTACCTTAATGGCAAACACAGAAGCAATCGCTACCCCTCAGTATAAATGCCCCAACAATACAACTAACGACATATTATAAGCAGCACATGATAATTTCTACACCGCACTAGCACAATTCCCAGGCACTGATCCACACTCACGCATCCACTCTCCAAAGTACACACATCAATACGACTTTCCACAGTCATATACCATCTCTATACACAGACTATCCCACAACACCTTGACAATATCCAAACATTAGAAGATATACACACAACACTCTACTGCGCGGCACAGGGAACCATTCGGGCACTTGGAGTCAAACAACATCACATACCTACCACGGCACGGTCACAAGAATGCACACCCCTTGGAGACGTCGCCTTGAGGACCGCATCAACGACCTCAGAGGAGACAAGCTCACACAATACTGTGCAGGAAACAAAACAAAGAAACTTATGTCCCAGGTTAGAAAGATATTCAAGCACATAAACACTCGGCCATCAAACTCAAACCATCATAGCTCGACACACTAAAACAAAAACTGAGTACACTTACAAAAAAGATTACAAAGATACAAACAGTGCACTGCACAAACAATAGAATAACACTTCCCATTACAATGAGAAGAAATACTACAGATCCTTACATCTCCCTCCACTAAACTCAACCCAAACACTCCCACCTGCGAGGCATTACACGAATACTCGTCGTCTCTGTGGTCAAACCCCATCCCCCACAATAACAAAGCACCATGGATCACAGAGGAACAACAACTCACTGAACATTTACCCTTCTTACCCTTCTATAATATTACAATTATTCCAAAACATGTATACAATTGGAAGACTCCTGGTGCAGACGGCGTTCAGAACTTCTGGATCAAGAGGTTCACGTCCCTGCATGGGAAGCTAGCTCTTACACTCACTGACATAATCCAACACGCAGAACATATGCCTCTTTTCCTCACACAGGATGTCACATACCTACAGAGCAAGAACACTGAAACAGTGAACCCTGCAAACTAACGTGCAATCACTTGCCTCCTCTCCTCCTGCCTTGCAGACAAAATTTACACACACATCGAGATACATTACATTATTTTCGAAGAGCAGAAGGGCTGCAGTAGGAAAACCTAGGGTTGTAAGGAGCAACTCCTTATTGACTCAGTAATCCTGCGGCAGGCGCAGAATAAGAACTTACACATCGCGTACATCGACTACAAGAAGGCATCTGACTCTGTCCCACATTTTTGGATTCTACACATCATTCAACTCTACAAAATACAAGATCACGGCATTCTTGGATGCCACGATGAAGAGTTAGAACACTACGTTAAAACCTACGCACCTCCAACACCTCCATCACTACAGTCCCCATTCCCATAAGGAGAGGTATTTTCAAGGGGGAGACTCCTTGAGTCCTCTTTGGTTCTGCCTCGCCTTGAATCCATTAAGCCGCATACTAGACAACACAAAACATGGTTATAGGCTTATCTCAGGCACTCTAACACCATACAAAATCACACACTTACTCGACATGGAAGATATTAAACTCTACGCTACAAACAACGCACAACTTAATTTAGTACAAGTGACCACACAGTTCACCAAAGACATTGGGATGGAATTTGGAATTGACAATGCAACGCCTTGCCGTGGGTTGATGGCGTACATTTGAATGAAAGGGTTGAGGGAGAGCTTTACGCAGTGGAGAAGCCATAATTCTTCGAAGCAGCTGGGCCCTATTAATTACTTCGAGAATTAATTTCAAATAAATGAGGGAAGGATTACATAAGGGGAGGCGGCGCTTCCCTGCGAGGCATGTGGGGAGGGGTTTGTTTACAAACAGCGAGGCCTCACTCAGACTCACCGGCTGTCCACGCGACCTTGCCCGAGGCTCCCAGCCATCAGCACGGGTTCTTCCCCTTACTTCAACCAGTGCAAGAGTCAATAAGAATCAAAATAACTGAATGAATAAATAGAAATAGAAAAGGCGGGATTACTAGCTTGGGTAAAGATATAACACATTTAATAAGGAATGTATATATTTACAGATAGATGAGTATACTGAATGTGGATAAATAAACAAGATACATAAGCAAATCTTACCCCGGGGTTTTCCCAAATGAAGTCGTAGATACAAACACACACTAAAATAACACTAAGATAAATATATTGTACACACTTCTAGTTGACTCAACAGTTCAGAGTCTATCAATGTTCATGTACAGTTCGCATGATAATCTAGATCGATGAAAGAGTTCAGAGTTCTAACTGTAATCCGCATTCCTTAAGTATCCGAAGAACAATTTTCCGACGGATGCAGGTGACCTGAAGGGGGAAACGTTGTTTCCTTGTTATCCCGGCCCAAAGACACGCAGAACGCTCAAGCTGGCGCAACGATAATCTTTGTAGCCGCGACACTGCAGATTGGTCTTGCTTCCTGGGTTCCCAGTGGTCCTCAGCCTGCTCCATCGGGGATGGGAACAGGCGATTCAGACGAAATTGCTGATTTTCTCCACAGCTAAGCCTTTTATTATGCAATCTCGAGGATTCAGCAGAACGCTCAAGCTGGCGCAACGATATCCTCGAATTGCACAGGAAGGACCGACGACAGCTAAGAAAGAGCCGAGCAGTTTTGCTTAGCTAGGGTTACCTGGCCTCGATCGTCTGCGTCCGAGGGGCAGCAATATTTAATGGTGGCCTGCCCTCTTCGGACGCTCTCTGCCCACTGCCTGTGTGTATGTTTCCCTCCCCTCCAGAGTCCTGTTCTCTCTGAGTGAAGTCACACAGGGGGACATCTGTTAACCGGCTGCAAGGTGGAAAGAAAGACAAAAAAGCGCACAAAAGAAAGCAATAAAGCAAAGACAAAGGAAAAGCAAGATGGACGCCAGGTGGGGAAGCATCTGGAAGACAGCTGATTTTAAGAGACAAAAGGCGTTAAGATGATGTTTGGGGAAGATGAAGAAATGAGGAAATATTACTAAAGATTCAAAATATATATTAACAATATGATGAAAATGGAGGTTAGGAAAAGGGAAAATTGTGTAACAACCTTCGGGCCGTTACAACAAATACCACAAGCTACATATAACACGCGGAAAGACTTCGAATTTGGAGGGTTTTGAGCTGCACCATGGGTTGTCCATCCAATCCATGGAAGCGGGAGAGACCTACAAGTACCTGGGCTTCCAGCAAGCGCGCGTCACTGACAACGCAAACATCAAGAAACGCACTCAAGAAAACATATCGTGCTCGCGTTCACAACATCCTCAAAACACAGCTCGACGCCAGAAATAAAATTAAAGTCATCAACACTTTTGATGTTCCCACACTATTATAGTCGTTCGGCATAATTCCATGGACAAACACTGAACTTGAAGCACTATAACGCGCAACACGCACTACATTCACGAAACACAACATGCACCACCCCAAGTCAGCTACGGAAAGGATGACTCTTCCCCGCAAGGAGGGAGGCCGAGGATTCATCAAGCTCATCACCCTACACGAAAAACAAGTACACACACTTAGGGAACACTTCCACCAAAGAGCAGAAGACTCCTCACTCCACTCAGCCATTGTCAAGGCTGACACAACCTCACACCCATGGACCTCGAAAACCCTCTTTAACTCTCACCACCCCGGACACCTATACACGGCAGCTGCGTGAATCATGGGATCGTAAGGAACTCCATGGCAGATATCCCCACAAACTCAGTCAGCCTTTTAATATAAACTATGCCGTTTCAAATGAATCCGATCTGTTTTGGTGTCCGCGATATCTCTCACCATGCTGCGTCAAGTAGACATTATACGGCAGCACTAGTCTCCTTCCGGCTAAGATGATGCCGTATTGATAAAAAAATCTCTTTTCAAAAGATGAAATAAATTAGTTTTGGGATTTCATTGGAAAAAAAACCGATCTAAATTACGTTGCTAGATAAGCAATGGTTTTTTAAATCTAAAAATTTACTTTTGTTCTTCATTGTTTTTGCATTTATATCTGGCAGCTGTCTTTCTATGTTGTGAATTGAAAACAAAACCCTAAACGATTCTCTGTGAGTGTTCAAACAAAATCTAGAATTCAAAGAGTTTTTCAAAGAGAATTAATTTCTAATTTACCCAAATAATTAAAACTTCTGAAAATTAGTCGAAACAGTTATTTAGTAAACGACTATAATTTCATAAATAATTAAATGAAAACCTGGCAACCAATTATTTTTGATAATTGAAAAAAAATGCTGTATTTTATTCAATTTTATTTCAGTTAATCCACAAAAGAAATACAGTTTGACAATTTGTGAGCTACATTTTCCATCTAACTACATTTAAATAATTGTTACGAATTGGAAGGTTTATGAGTTCATTGAAAATATTTTAAAATAAGGTATAATTTTCGTTGTATGAAATCAATGTAACTTCTATTGTCGACTATTGTTGCTTCTATCTTCTAAAATCTGTCGGAATTCTTTCTTCTGAAATTCCATGATCTGCTGATTCTACGTATCCTCTGAAATATTGGCGACCACGAAATGGTGATGGCCTAAAAACAGAACTAATTGTTATAGACACTAATTAACATATCTTTTTATCTAGTTTTGGTTTACTAATGTTTCTTGGTCAATGTGTGATGTGGTCTTAATTGTAGCATTATTTATAGTTGTCAGAATAACCTAATAGGCTATTACAACCTGAGAACTAGTTACGGTGTCTTATCTCACTTCTTTGTTTATTGTACTGTAACGTCATCTTCCATTTCATTTCTTAAGTCTTTTCTCATTGATTTACGCAAATTTTCATGTTAGAGTTGTATACAAGACATGGAATCTGAACTATATCAATTAAATACCCTTGAAAAACTGTATAAATTAAAGAAACAAAACAGATAAGATTGGATAGTAAATTTTTACAGAAAAATTCTAAATTTAAGCAGTAAACGTTGATACTGATTACATATTCAAATTAAAGCACAAGATCAAATCAACATCAAAGATTTAAATATCGTTGCTATTTACAGGCCTACATTATTACATAAAACTCTATTTCTTACTGAATTAAAAATATATTACAAACGGAGTGATATAAACCAAAATTTGTACAATTATAAGAAAACGGTCAGGTGAACCAGTGGCGTATATAGAATATATTTTCGGGGGGGGGGCAAGATTAATGTAATTAAGTAGACACCCCATGGAAACCTATCAGTTCAACCAAAAAAAAATAATCGTTGGGAGGACATACCTTCATTATTGGGGGGGGGGGGGCCCGGGCCAAAAAATCTATTCAACCAAAAAAAAAAAACAATGAAAACCTATCTGTTCAACCCAAAAAAAACGTTGGGAGGACATATCTTCATTATTTCGGAAGGGGCCCGGGCCCCCTCGGCCCCCCCTTCCTTATATACGCCCCTGAGGTGAACAAACATTGAATAGGGTTTTTCGGACGCATCAGCTTCTTACTATTACATGAAGTGAAATTTCATCGGAGAAGGAGATCAATAACGTGAAGGAAATGTAAGAAAGAAAATTTTTTAAATTGATTAAACATTTTCTTATTTTAAGAAAAATGGTCAGATGAACGAAGGGTAATCGGAACATGGTATTTAAAATAAGCCTGTGATGTAATTCTTGATTAGAATCAACATGTATTCGTATAGACTTATAAAACAGAGATTGACGATCTTTTCAAAAAAAAACACAACCAAAAACAACTTTGGAATTGATGATAAAATACAGATGGTAATCTCAGATCAGATTCAACAGAGAAACTAATTGAATGAATATTTCTTCATTGAGCGGCTCAGCCGCGGAAGGTGCGTCGAAGACAGCAGAGGGACAGCGATCGCGGACTCGGGACCCTGTCGGACGAAAAGCGGTGTAGGGTGATCAAGTTGGTTAGTTGCCTGACCTCGGTCGAATCACATTCTCTCTCTTATTTTTTTTTTCTTAAACACAGTATATATAAATATAAATATTCTATTCATTTGAAACCTTTTCAAATGAATCCGATCTGTTTTGGTGTCCGCGATAACTCTCACCATGCTGCGTCAAGTAGACATTATACGTCAGTACTAGTCTACTGCCGGCAAAGATGATGCCGTGTTGATAAAAAAAATCTCTTTTCAAAAGATGAAAGAAATTAGTTTTGGAATTTCATTGGAAAAAAAAAGGATCTAAATTACGTTGCTAGATAAGCAATGGTTTTTTAAATCTAAAAATTTACTTTTGTTCTTTATTGTTTTTGCATTTATATCTGGCAGCTGTCTTTCTATGTTGTGAATTGAAAACACAAACCCTAAACGATTCTCTGTGAGTGTTCTAACCAAATCTAGGAAGTAGCTGATCACTAACAGATTTTTCAATTACTTGAAAGAAAGTAAATGACGATATAAAAAAAAAAAAGAAATAAGAAAAAAGTCACTGAAAAAAATTATGTATTTTCTGTTTAATCAACAGTTTTTAGGATTTATCATTTTCATATTATGATATATCTCATGAATTAGAAATCTTTTACTTTCTTTTTTTTCCTCTATTCAACAACTTAAAAATAAAAATGAAGAGAAACATAACTTACAATCTTAAGTTGTTGTTGTTTTTTATTTTTTTTCTGACATCATTCGAATTTATTTGAAATTATAATCAATGAAAAATCAAATATAAAATAATTAATTTCACCTAATCAATTAAAAACAATACGATAAATTTTATTACTGAAATAGTGCTATTTTAAAAGAACACTTAAAAATTACATTGGTTTTTTTTTCAGTTTAAGTAAAAAGAAAACAATATTAATCGTAACATCATACAACATTATAATACTTTTCTTTCTTGGTTTTTTTTTCGTACTAACAATAATTTTTTCGTTCGAGTAGAAAATTATTCTCGTCATACTGAAAAAGAAAAAAAAATTAAGATGGTGATGAAATGAAAATGTTATTCTCAGAACAAATTCTTATAAACTTTTTTTTCTGATTATTAGTTACTAATTTTTCTTTGGAATCTTTCTTTATTCCGTAATCTTCATAGTTTTTACGTATCAGTTTTCATACTGAGAAACAATGGTACATTTAGAATATCTACTTTTTCTTTTTATAATTTTTTTTCAACAAGGGTAGCTATAGATTCCCTGAATTTACGTTGCTTGGCAATTCTCCGAGCGCGATTTTCCTATTCCTTTACTTTCCTTTTGAAACCGTTTATCCGAGGGCTTAACATGCGGCAATATTTGTTTACTATTGTATTCTATTTCAATACATGACGTTGCTGTCGATTATTTCTCGCAAAATCTCGAAAGAAGTCTCGGAGTCGAATGCTGTGCCACCATGTGTTATTGCAGCTGATGTCAAGAATTAATTGGAAAACAATGTTTTTCAAAGCAATAGGTAAATGGATATAAAAAAAGTAATTTTATGTTGTTTAGTTGTCATATATTTATTAATATTTTTCTGTTTTCTAATATTCTTTAATTTTTTCCTTATTGAGATTGTTTTCGCATCAATTTTTACCCTTCTTTGTATCTAAATTTCTTTTTTAGTATAATGCTTTACTATAATAAAATGTAATCTACTATTTTGAAGATAAAGATTTGTTCTTTATCACTGATCCAAAGTTCATTTGCAAATTTTACTTACTGTGATCGTTATAGCTGCACTTTGAAAATGTACGAAAATAGCATGACCTGTGCGGAGAAAATTGGGGAATGAAGGCTACGACCTTAAAGTGTTAAACAAGGACTGTCAACATTATATTGCTCAATTAGAAAATGAATAATATATTTGAAAGGGAAAGGATTCTTATAGAATTTCTGGTAAAGAAACATTCCAGTAGACCAAACAGAAAAAAAATAAACCATCTTAAAAACTCCAACCGATATTTCGTCAAGACTTCTTCATAGGTTTTACAAATCATAAAAGAGAAGAAACATTCTCTAAACTGAAAAGCAACATTACAAAAGAAAACAATAATAACATATCCAAGTATAACAGACTATTGTAAAAACAGGAGTATTTTGAATTGCAGTAGACCATTTAAGATACTTTTTATTCCGAAATAAGAACTTGTATTTTGCAAAGTTATAAAATTTGCATATCCACTTATTTTTAGTTATAGGGCACTAATTCTTTTTAAATTGAAAGTCGTAGAATTGCTGTAAAAAATAGAAAAAAAATAGGTGAATCGAAGTAATTCTGTTGTTAATTTTAGGAGTCCCCAGTAAGAAAATCATGCAGCAACACATAATAACTCATTCAATGGATCGATCTGATTTGTGTGGACATTGTGGATAAGCTCCTCGATGGAGACATGTAATTGAAAGGCATTGCAGATTCAAATATAGGAATATTGTAAGTGTTGTTGAACCAAAAGCAGAGCTTCCATCCCAGTTACAGAATGACACTGAATTTATGTTTTTATTCTGAATACTAGCCGGGTACCGTCGCTTCGCTCCGGAACCCGTGCATTAAAAAAAAATATATATTTATTTAGCAAATTAATATTGAGATCGGGGAATATACGACTTCCCAGCCCGTTGTGCCTTTCTCCACTTAACTCAGATGTATTCCGGGTTGACGCCACACACCTGGGGTTGCCGTCATACACTTCATCGTCAGTTTGCCAGATTATTCCCTATCCTGAATTTCGAAAAATCCGACCTTATTCCTTGTCTACATCATAAAGGAAACCTCAACTTTCCTTTCCAAAATTTCAGCTTTCTAGATCCAAGGGTTTGAGGTGAGCGTTGATGAGTCAGTGAGTGAGTGTGTGAGGACTTTTCTTTTTATATATATAGATTTTCATGAATTTTGTTTTGTTAACATCATTGATTAGTTCTTTATAGATTATATTTGGATGTGTTATTTTCTCATTTTCAACTGTTATCCGATTCGTTCTTTACATATTATTCCTGGTGTTTTGATATCATGTTTATTTATGAAAATATGATCTATATTTGTTTTCGTATTTCCATGAATTGTTTCTTGTTGTTCCGTAAAGACGATTTTTGAAACCATTATTGCACATAAGTTTTACGTATTTCTGTACTTCATTGTTTTTATTCATTTTGAAAATATCTATATTTACGTCGCCAATCAGTATAGTTGACAGTTGTTTAATATATTTTCATTTTTTATGAATAGATTCTCTATTTCAGTAACATTTTAGTAATTTGTAATTTAGCATTTTGCTTACAGAATGACAGACAGAATAACGTTTTATAATATACGTTTTTATAATATATAATAATAATAGCCGGGTACCGTCGCTTCGCTCCGGAACCCTTGCATATATAGCATTCAAAAAAAAAAACTTTATTTATTTAGCAAATTAATGTTGCGATCGTCGGAGAATATATAACTTCCCAGCCCGTTGTGGCTTCTCCGAATAACTCGGATGTATTGCGGGTCGGCGTCACACACCGAAAATTCACATTTTGCATGTATCTTGCAAACGCTGAAGTGTTTGTGAATAAGTGATATATCGTTCGATAGAACTTTCATACCAACATTTTCTCAATATAATGTTCTCTTCCATCTTTTATACTTTTCGTTTAAATTGAGAAAAAGTCAAAATTTGACCCTTTAAAAGGCGCCATCTTGGAAACCAAAAACTTTTTTCGAAAGATTTTTGTAGCATTTTGTTTGTCTTAAAAAGATCTACATTTTATCCTTTTACATGACCACTCTATCTCTTGTAGTTTGGTCACAAAATTGGAAAAACGTAAAGTCTTATGACAGACAGAATAACGGTTTTGTAATATATAATAATAATAATAATAATAATAATAATAATAATAATAATAATAATAATATGTATTCATCTATGTTTTCATTCTCGCAAAGATACGGCTCGTCTCATTCGAGTGATGTGGTCCAACCGTATCTAGTTCCAATAGATAGCAGTTGCTTCTTTTCAAAGGTTGTCGCGGGCTCTAGCTTCAGGAACGGAAGAGGAGCAAGAGAAGCACTAGTTTTACTTTGAGGTTAATAATAGAAAAACAAATGAGAAAAAAAGTTTATATACATACAGCACTTGCTGATTTTGGAAAGGCCTTTGATAGTGTGGCATGAAATAAACTGTTTTGTAAACTAAGAAAGCAGATGTTAAATATAAAAATAGATGAATTACAGGAAATCTGGTTAAAAATAAAACAACTACAATTAAATATGGCATCAACCAAGAAGAAGCAAAAATAACAAAAGATATAAGATATGGATGAACATTGTCTCCTCAATGAATAGATTCAAATTAGAAATAATGTATTCTTTAATAATAAAATTTTTTTACAAAATAAGGGAACAGTATAGAAAAAGTAACCTAATACAGATTCTTTATTACGAAAATCCAAAAAATTACTTTGGTCTAAGAAACAAAAACAGAATATTATTAAAACGTTTTACACAAATAGAAGATAGTCTAAAAAAAATGAATTTAATAAAATAAGTACATTAAAAAATGAAATATTACAGAAAATAATAGGTGAAAAAATAAACTGGAACATTTAGAAACATATCTTATCATTTAGAAACCCATATCTAATAAAAAAAAAAAATATTTTTGAATTGAAATGTTTTTAATGTAACATGAAAGAACTATAAAACTGTTGGAAATGATACTCCTTAATTTAAGTTAATTCTGTTCTCTGAATGATATGCTTTTAATATAACATTAAAGAAATTTAGAAATGTTATTATTTAATAAAACTAGAACTAATATTTTTTGATTTAAAATTTTTTTTTTTTATTATATTCTGTTTGAAAAAAGAAAAAGAAGCAATTCTATTTAGTTGAATTGTACTATTATTAAAGAAATGTAAAAATGTAGAAATGTTATTATTGATTACAAGCAAAAATGATATTTCTTAATTAGTTATGTAATATTGAATACTGTAAGTATAGATATTCAAAAATTTTGAATAGTATAAATAATAACATTAAAAAAAAATAAGAAATAAGTCGATAATCATGAACTTGTGCAGTACAACATGTTGATATAATAAAGACCTTGTCACAAACATATTAACAATTTTACTTCATCAAAAAAAAAAATATTACAAAGGCTAAACCATAATATTTGTATATATATATTTATATATTTATTATGATTTTTTTCATGAAGTAAAGTTGTTTTACTTGATTTGTTTTATTATTTTTTGTTCTAAAATTTAGAAAATATTTCTAAATATTTTTTTTTTCTTTCATCAAAAATCACTAATATCTTTTGTGTAATAAGTAAATAACGAAAGGTTTCTAATAAAAAGAACGTTCAAAATAACACACCCAAACTACACAACGAAATTTTAAGATAGGACAATCAAACTACGTAATGAAGAAAAAGGAATTTCTGTCTAAATATCAACGCTCCTGAGGGCTGTTACATCTCCCTCCCTCCGTATTCAGGAGCCAATTTCCTACAGAAATTTTCATTAAATTAACCGAATTTTAATTGAAATGGCAGAATTTTTAATCAATTTATTTTAATTATTTTTTTATGATCATCAATCATAAATCTCTTGTAGTCCAATCAGAATGCTTTCTTCCGACTAAATGTAAATTAGTAAATGCGGATTCGCCATCTGGTGGCAGATCCATACGCGGCAAAATCGAGTGTTTAGTTAAGGAGGTAGGAACCCTTAGCTATTTCTCCTGGTAAACCGCAATGGGCTTCATTCCTCAATTGAACTCGTAAATATATTATGCAGTTTCCATATCTGACGCCAATTTCCATTCCAGTGACTGTTCCGTGGGATAGCGTCAAAGAACTTTATTTTGGCAATCTGCAATGGCCTCAAATTAACCAAGTGTAAACGAGAATGTTTCATATCTGGCTCCAAACTCAATTCCAGATACTGAAACTAGTGAGATTGAGCGTCAAAATAGCTACACGCTCTCCTAATGTATTTTGGAAACTGCAATGGGTTCCTCCTCAGTTAAACTAAGTATAACGGGCAATGTTCATATCTGGCGCCAGTCACTGTGGGTGGATTGAGCTTCGAAGGAGTGACGCCCTTCGCTCTCCCCATTTTATCTTGGTGAAAAAATTGGAAAACGGTAAGTAACAATTGAAAGAAATATAACTTATTTGAAAGTCAAGGAAAGAATTTAAGGGAACGCATTATCGAATAAGTTAAAGTAGGCCTATATTTTTCTATTTAAACTTACATTTGGATTTAGCGGTATGTAATCAGTGCGATGAATTTAATAAAACGAATGTTATTGTTACTTCGTAATTAAGCCATGAATTAAAAAGTAGACAAGTGAAATAAATGTAGAAGAAAATTTAAGAATGAAATTTGGAAGTTTCAATTGTGTTTAAAAAAAAGTTCAGAAGTAAAATGTGAATTACTGAATTGACATTGGCATAGATTAATGTTTAAAAGTGAAAAAAATAAATAAATTAACTTGTCAGCTTTCTTAAAAAACAAAAAAAAATACCCCAAAGTTTTTGGCACTTCGTGGGGGTGGGGAGAAGTGCGAATGTTCATTAGTGCTCTCATTGTAATTTACTTTAGTAATTTTGATTATGAACAGTTTTATCTAAATGTTTAGTTGTATAAATTCCCTTGAAGTGATTTAATTGCGTTCACGTTATGAAGTTTAACCTCTCGTTGAGTAACTTACGAAACATGACATACCTTAAGATTGGAAGAGAAAAAAAAAAGTAGGAATTCAGTTAGGTTTAACATTTGACTAAATTTCCTCATTTAGATAAGCTTACTATTAATTCGAACAACTTAGACAATTTATTTGGTATTAGATTCTGAATAGCTTGAATTCATTGTTACTTTGTTAAAAAGCAAAAAAGCGCGGGAGTTGCTAAGTTTTGAGAATTACCATTTCAGCAATTGTCCACTCGAGGAAAAACTATGCGACAAAGTTTTCAAAAGTGATAATTTAACTTTGTTGGTATTCTCTATTTCCTGGCAGAATTTATTTAGCTAAAATAAAAGTAGAACTAGTAATTAAATATCAGTCCGTTATCATAGCGATGGCCTAAGCCTACCATGTACGTGAATAAACGCAAAAAACGAACAATTCTTTATGATAATGGAAGAAAAAAAGTATAAGATTGAGGAATAGTAATTAAGTATAATCTTAAGAAAATATGCAGAAATGTGTGAAAGACCCTCTCAACTAAAAATAAAACTTAGCAAATGTTGATCTTAGTTTTACTGTTAATGTTGATAGAAAATCTAGTGCTTTCCGAATTACAAATACTAACAAGGAGAAATATACGGAAAATTTCAGTCCTAATTTTGTTCTTTTTAAAGAAAAAATGTAACACTGTATTGTTAGAAAGACCCATTGGCATAATAGAATTTCAAAATTTACTGAAGTTGAATAATTAAGTTTAATTAATAATTAATTTTAAAAACAAGATATTTCCTAAAGATTTACTGAATGGGGAATTTCAATGAAGTTTGTATTTTTAACATGACTTTCTTCTTCATTTGAAATTGTTGCCATTAATAGTTTTATAAGAAATAGTGAATCTAAAGCCTGACAAAAAGTTACAAATGAGTCTAAATTAAAATGAACAAAACATAAAATTGATAAATTGGCAATTTTGTAGTCCTTCCCCGAATTCAATAAATTAAAAAAAAATTAATTACCGAATTTGTTTGATTTTATTAACTCCACATTAATAAATTTCTGACAATCAAACGTTTAATTCTAAACAACGCAAAAATATTTGAACAACTCAACGTGTGGAAGTAACTGAACAGTCGACTTTCATGGTTCACCCCTGATACTTCAATGGATGTTGTCCAAAACATTAAAATCAACTGTAAAGTAAGGATTTGATTTAAAATCAGTTTGGAGGGACAAAAGAAAAAACTAAAACTCTGATCTATTAAATTTTACTGCTCATGAGATAATTCTGTCCAAGATTTTAGATGGTGATAAGAGCCAATGGCATCTTTCTTTCGTTATTCGAGAAATGCACAACCTTTTGTAATTTTTAATACTATTGGGCTAAAATCTGAAACACTGTAAAATAGAAGTTAAATGATTGTAAATTCACTTGTTAAAATGAATTTTAATTTATAATTATTTTAATAATTCCCACAATTGATAAATATATATATATATAGGCTATATTTTACTAAAATATAGATTTTGGCAATTGAAAATTATGATGCAATCCAGGAAGGGTCTTTATTTAATTCTGATTTTTACCGTTTTATTACAATTTTAGAAATCGAATTTAGTTGAAATTCAAAACCTTTAATGTGAATTTTTCGTTTTTGAAATTATTAGAATTTCAAATTTTTATTTTAAACAACAGTTACCGAATTACTTTATTTTGTATTTATAGGCAGATTGTTCTGCTTGTTTTTCTTACGAATTTGGAGTTAAACTGTTTATAAATCAAAATCTCTTTAAAAATTGAAACTACACTGCTTACATTGATTAGGCAGCGTTTGTTCTTAATTAGTATTCAAGATAGAAGTTGTGGATTCGAATTCGAAGGAAAAAAAAAAGTCCCTAAGCATCCCTAAGCAATTGTCTTCGCCTGCTGTAGATTAACAATTGCTCACCGCAAATATTACGAAAAAAAAAACCCCTTATTAACAAATGACTTATTAACATTTCATCTAAGTTTATGTAATAGAACACATGTTGAAATGTAAAAAGTTGTATTGATATTATTTTGAAAGAAGGATGTATTATAACATATTTGAAGAAATGCGTCACTGTTTTGTTCAATCGTATTTCTTCAAATTACTTTGGATAAAAAAATAATTAATTTTATGGATTGGTTTCTATGAATGAAAGTTTTCAGTATTCACCATTGTACCAATATATTTAATATATTATTTTTTTTTAAATAGCTTCATCCATGGGAGGCGACATCACGGAAGACAGCAAAGGTAAGTGATGCATGCTTTGATTATTCTTTTTTGGTACTTGGTGTGGTTTAATGTGGAGGAATAAGGATTTATTTTTGACTACAGGAATTGATGATGTTATGTTGAAAACGATATTTTCAGATGTGTTGATGGTTCTAAAAACTGTTAGAATATTGTATTGTATGGTTTTATGTTGAATATTCATTCCTGTTACATTTAAAACTCCATGTTTCCACAATCTAGATCACTGGTTCATAAAGGCTGATCAATACTTTAGGAACTTATTTTTTACTTTTTTAATTGCACTGTTTTAAGTATAGAAGATATTTGAAATTAATTGTTAAAAATATACATAATTAAAATATACATTAAAAAAAAAAAAATTTTTTTTGAAGCTTTGGAACCACTGATTTAGATGAACCAAGTTACCAATCATCGTTGGACATTTGAAGACGAGGTACTGTACCAATATCTTTATTTGATATTGGAGTATTGTTGAGTATTTCTGTGGTTATTCATAAAGTAGGGCCTGTTACCGCTTACGTGTATCTTTAAGGTGAATTCTGTAATTCAGAAACATACACGCGACCAAATGTTGAAGTTACTTTACCGCGACTTGTGAGTTTTCTTACAGGTTTGTGTAGGGTTGGGTTTGACTGTGGCTTAGTAATTCAAATACGTGAAGATCGTTATTCCATCCCTTCTATAGTATCTCCCATCCACTTAAGCACAGTATAGCGCGTTGTTGAGTTATTAGAATAAGGTATATTTTTTTTTTCTTACGTTCTACCTCATTGTATTCCTTTCTAAAGAAAATAAAATATTTGAATAAAAAAATTTGAATCTTGTGTTTTTATGCTTTTTTGTATTTTATTTTGTACAGCGTTCATTATTATATTTAATTACAATATTGTACTCAATAAAACTTTGAATAAAGAATTATAAACCTGTTTGACTACACTTTCTTTTATACTATATAAGTTTAGGTTATTGTATGGTTATAATATTGTACTATGTACTGTTGTATTTTTTTTTTTTTTTTGGTTGGTAGAACACTGATTGTACTATTAGAAATTGTTTTTTTGTCTATGAACATTTGAGTTGGGTAGGAATTTATTAGATTTTGTTTAATTGTACACAAATTAGTACACAAGTTAGTAACTAAAATTCTTTAAGATACTTGATTTCTGTATTAAGTTCAAAAATTATTCTTTTTTTTTTTTTTTTTTTTTTTTCACGGTTAGATTTTAAGATATCGCGATAAAAGTATTTTTGGAATCAAATCGCGATTAGGGGGGGGAAAAAATGGGAACCACACTAGTTATTTTATTTTATTTATTTATTTATTTATTTATTTATTTTTTTTTTTGCTTATTTTCATCA
>JAFIDM010124598.1:22228-37141 GCA_023159025.1 Thereuonema tuberculata | reverse complement strand
AAGTTTAATAGAAATCAGTCCAACTGTTTTAGTGTTATGCTTAAAAGAAGGTTAAAGCTGTTTAGCAAGACTTCGTTCAATCCATGAGTAAGTTTTGATCTTATTTACAAGACATAATTTACTAGACTGAAGTTTATTTTTTATTTTCACATACAAGAAATTTCTAAAATAAAAAAGTGCTGTAGACTTAATAGATTTTGCTAATAAAAGTAAATCTTTAAAATCATGTTATGTCGGTAATCCTAGTCCCAAGGAACGTCAGTGAAACATTCAACTACAGAGGATGGGATACATCTGGAAGAAAATAGAAGAGGAAGAGTGACTTACTACGATGGACATTCGGTCTTGAAATATAAAATAAATTAAGGTATGTACCTAGAATTAAGGAACTACGAGAAAATCTGTCATAAAAGAACTAATAAGGAAAATATCCAAGAATGTGTTGAAAATGATTTTAATGCAGAACCTAACTAAATAGAGTAGTTTGTTTTATTTACAATGAAGACCAACTAAAAATACAGGGCACGGCGCTGAAACAGTAACGATAGTAATTTACCAAAATAGTAGGGTTTTTTTTTTTTTGTTGTTGTTCTTTTTATTGTGAATGACTGAACGTTTTTTAAAAAAAAATCAGGAAATTGACTTCTGTAATATTACAATGGATATTAAAGTAAATATTTTAGATCTTCTTTGAAGTGTTTCACTATCCCAAAAATGAATCACAAAATTAGAATAGCCAGTGCTCAATAGAAAAACAAACAAATAAGCTCTTAATGTTTTTAAACACTAAAGACAAATCAAAATTGTAAACAAATTAGAAATTTCGTTTTAACATTATTTTATAGAAAGTATTATTCCTATTCAGATAAATGTCATGTCATGAATATCAGAGCTTTATTGATTGCCATGTCATGTTCTTTTTCCTTATTTTTATTTTCCACTTTTAAATGAATGTAAATAGTTCTTGGGTTTTTCTGATTCAAATAATGTTTGTTTTGCAGAAGAAAAAATATTTAGAGGCTGATTTGATAAACAAGAGTACATTTAAGGTCTCTTATTAAGATTTTTCTAATATATTGGGATATTTAAGGATTTCTATTTTTTTTTATTTCAATCTTAAATATACAAGATTTTTTATTATAAAATTCGGACCCTAGTAATAGATACTTGTTTAAATTTAAGGTTATTATTTTTCAATAATTTTTCATTCTTATATTTATTTCTTCAATCTTCCAGATCTGAAGTATTAATGAAGTATCAATGAATTGACAAGTTTGGTTTTTCAGAACATTTTATCAGATTTAAAATTTTTACCAACGCTGTTTTAATTTTCAGTAATTTAATTCTATTGTTACAGGGTTTCCATCCATCTGGAAATCTCGGGGAATATACGGAATTAAATCCTAAATTTTTATCCGGTACTACATGTTGTGCTTACGTCAAGCCAAATTCACCCCATTATTAGTTGAAAATTTAAAAGAATTTTGTAGTGGCCTTGTCAGATCTAGGATGTAGTAAATGTTAAAAGGGGTGTTGAAGGTTGATATAATCAAGAACATGATTCAAAGTGTTAGATATGAAGATTCATTGCAGAAGAAGAAAAAAACTAGAAAATTAACAATGAAAAAGGAAGGAAGGGAAGAGCAAATGAGATATGCTTTACAAGCAAAGAAATAAAAAATGCAAGAAACAAACAAAGGCCATCTGTGAACAATTAAAGTGGGAGTCCGGAAAGCGTTAAAATTTGTCAGCGTTGTATATAGAATTAAAAAGATAAATTGTAAATAGAAATTGTAAAAAGCAATCAAAAAAAAAAAAAAAAAAGAATGAGGATGGGTGGCATTGAGGGGAAAATGGAAGAGACCACTGACAGAAAAGTATTTTAAAAGAGAAACTTCGGTGTTTGTTCATTCTGTAGTTTGTAAAATGCTTGTTCAGAGAAAAGGCTAACATTTATATACTAAATATAAACTAAAACTCTTAAATAGAAGTTAAGAAATGAAATATATTCGTACTTCATTAATTCTGCAAAATAATTTGGGATTCAGGAAAACTTGTGTAAATCTGAGGGGAAAAGTAAAATATTTTGCTTGGGAACCTTGATTGTAGACAGGTTTAGACATTAGGAAATTCTATCAGTAAATACAGGACAGGTGGCAATCCTACCCTTGGAATATTGAAGTCGAACTTAACCAATGTTATGAAACGAGATGAAAGTGTAATGAATTAATGTAATACAATGTATTTAATTCATAATTGTTTATTGCATAAATTGTTAGTTTACATTATTTTTGAGGCGGTTTCTTTTACTGCTTAGAATACGAAGTTGAGTATTAATTGTTATGTCATAAACTATTAGCTTCAAATCTTTACGAATTTTGTAGAAGGGATTTATCCCTAAAAATGATACCTGAAGATCAGTAATGAATTTGTAGCTGATCGAAATATTGTTAAAAAAAGATGATGGAGAATATAATGAAGAATATCATGTCTTAATATGTATGTATGTATGTATGTATGTATGTATGTATGTAATGACTTGATTTAAAGAATTACATAAAAATGCTTTATAATGAACATTAGATACAAGAAACATTTGAATTCAAGGAATCGTAACTTTTAAAAGCATTTGAATTAAGCAATTCTAAGATGGTTTTGAAAGACTTCTTAAAATTAGGAAGGAAAGACAGAATTAACTTAGGGTGGGAGAAAGCTTCCAACCATCAATTCCAATGACTAAAAATAAACAATTACACAAAATAATAAACAATTACACAAAAGTAAACTAAAAAAATTATTGGGAAGATTAAGTTAATTAACAATACTATAACAATAACTACTAAACTGGGACAGAAATAAAATACAAAAACAAATAAAAATACATTTCAGAAACAAATTTTCACAACTCAAATTAAACAAGAAAAAAAAACTAAACGAAAAAAAAGAAAACGCAAACTAATAAACATTCAAAAAATACTAAACAAAATTGGAATTGTTGCTTGGAAGTCGGTAAGAGATTAATTTATTAAGTATGAAAATGGTTTTAAAATTTAAGTTATTTACGTAAGATTTAAATTTGAGAATTTCGAAGTATTATAATTGCTTTGAATGGCTTAATTCAAATAGAATTTTTGAGAAGAGTTTGGCAATGAAGGTATATTTCCATTGAATACCAATGTTTGAAAATAAATCGTTTTAGATTTGAATTTTAAATGTGTTTTTTTATGTAACCAGTTCTATTTGCTGTGATATACATATCATTACTGTGTTAAAGGCCCTGGAATAATTGATGTGACTATTTAGTTAATATATTATAAGTGAAAAAAAATTAAATTTTAATGAAAATAACTTGTAGATTTGTAATTATATTTTTTTTTGTTAAAAACTAAGAAAATAAAGTAAAATAAAATAATTGCTTATAATGTTTGTACTGCCATTTTAATCTAAATAAAACATGTTAAAAGCATTTGTGTTGATTTTGGTCCTATTTCGGATTATCTGCGGAATTCGCTTATCCGCCATTGCCGCGCCACCCAATTCCGCGGATAATCTGGAGTTTACTGTATATCAATTTCCTCAATTGTCAAAAATTTGTGAGTATTTCTTATTTTTAATTTTTCTTCAGAAGATTTATTTTTAAAATTATTATGAATGTTATTAAATATTTTAAAAATTAAGTTAACTAAATATCAAATTAATAAGATCCAGCTCTTTAATCCGTAGTCCAAAATGGGATTAACCAAAGATTTAAAAATCAACAGTTTGTATTTAAAAGGAAAAGTATGTTTTATATGATACAATATATGTTAGAGTGTAGTTTATTTATAATATAGAAAAATTGAGTTTCCCAATTATAATTATCAATGTAAATGGAAATATTTTTGACTTTCTATGTACTCTAAAATCCTATACTTAAATTAGTTTTGTTATCAATTTGTCTATTAAAACTGACATTGGAAATCATGCAACACAAAAGGTATATTTTTGATAATATTGTTTTTTTGTTTTGTTTTTTATAAGCATAATTTTTGTTTTAGTTTGGTTGATTATTTTGTTCGTATGAGCATAAGTTGAAATGTTAAAAATTTTTTGAAGATAATAGGCAGTCATTTGATTAGCATTACAACTAAAACGTCATCTATATATATATATATATATATATATATATATATAAATAAAAATAGAAGAATACTTAATATCAGTAATTAAATTCATATGTAAAGTAAACAGTGGCTTCAGGTTTGATTGTTGAGGAACACTACTTGTAATATACAAGTTTATACGTTTGTTTTCTTATACTATAACAGTTTATTTAAAAGTATACTTTGGATGACATCGAAAGCCTTCGATAAATCAATAAAAGCTACATAAATAATATTCTCATCATTAAGGTTTTTAATAATGATGCTATTAAGATCTTTTAATTTTTTTTTTGATAAGCATATTGACTTGTATTTAAGTTCTTATTCTGTCTGATTAAATTCAAAACCAAAGCCTGATTTTAGTTATAAAAAAATATCCTCGCTTCTAATCCTGTGAAGTTCTAAGGTGGAGACTTCAGTTATCAGTTGCTCCATTCGCTTGGTATGTAAATCAAACCTTTGTTATATTCTGTAAATACAATATCTTGGCAATTGTCATGGATATTATGTAATCAGAAAGATATGTAATTTCAATTATAAGTGAATTGAAGTCGTTCATTTTAAAATGTTGTATTTAAATCTTATTACTTGTTATATTAAAGTAATTTATTTTATTTCAAATGTACTGAATTAATGAAAAATATATTTTTGTTTTGGAAAGCTTTTACTCAAACAGTCTTGTGTTTTTATATACAGTAATACCTTGAGATACGAATGCCCCAACATACGATTTTTTTGATATACGACGAAAATTTTCATATAATTTACGCCTCGAAATACGAAGATATTTTTGAGATACGAATAGTTAGTACAGCTATAAGGTTATGGATCTGGTGTAGAAGCATGCAGAAGACCTCACGACGTAGAAGCTGAAGAAGTTACAAGAGATGACGCACTCAGAGGTGATGAAGGAACTTAGCAGTGATGAGGGGGTCGAGAAAGAGGAGGTGCTATCTTCACCTGAAATTCGTGATATCCTTGCTAAGTGGCAAGAAGTGTCCAATTTTGTTGAAAAGAGACACCCGGAGAAATTGTCTACAGGGAGAGCCAGTGCATTGTTCAATGACACGAGCCTTGCGCGTTTTAGAAACATTCTAAAAAAGAGACAAACAGATCTCTCTTAACCATTTCCTTTGGAAAAGACCACATCTTAGTGGCTATACACCCACTGCAACTGAGGCCAAAAGGGCCAGACCTGAGTGGCAGTGATAGTGATTAGTCTTATTGAAAGTAAAAAAATAGTACATTTAGGAAAAAAATATAATCCATTTATGTCATGCATACAATAACCACTGTATTTACCTTATATTAAATCGATATTTGGTTGGTATTTAAAGCATGTTTTTTGGGTGTAAATTCCTATCACTGGAACAAATTAATTCTATTTCCATTAATTTCTCTGGGAAAAATTGATTTGATATACGATTTTTTTGATATACGACGATCGTCACGGAACGAATTAAATTCGTATGTCGAGATATCACTGTACATTACTTATTTTATTTATTTATTTTTCCATTAAGAAAACGAGGCTTTTAAATTCTTCCAACTTATTTCTTAATTTAACTTCATATACAGTTGGGTGATTCCACCAAAAGAGGAAAATTTGGCTATGATAAAAAATTTTATAATGTTTTTTTTTCTTTAAAGCAAACCTAGCAATAACTAAAATTACTAAAGATATTTGATTGCACAAAAGCTGATTAATATAGTAATCGCGGTTTAATTAAAATAAAAAAAAAAGTTCTCTATTCCCAAACGGTTTTTGTGGGGAAGATCCACAGCTCTCGATACTACTGGGTATAGATGGCTGTGAAATTTACAATGAAATCTGACTATTATTATTATTTATTTTTTCATTGTTAGATTTCAAGGTGTCGCGATAAAGATATTTAGGAATCGAATCACGATTAGGCGAAAAATAAATTTGGAACCATACTAGTTACTTTATTTAATTTTTTTTTTGCTTATTTTCATTAAAATATCAAAGGACAGAAAACGATGTTAATAAAAATTTACTAAATTCTTCTGGTTTATTTCTCGTGAAAACTGAGCCATTCGTGTGTTGGCATTTAAGAAGCCATATTTTTTAAAAGTAGCCAAGGCTATCAAATCTTTCTTTGTAAACGGGTCTATCAAACTGTTAGATATTATCTAGAATATCGTGTTAGATTCCATATCGGTGTAAAAGAAGTTAACGTTATGTAAATATTTAGGGAGAAGAAAACTTAAGTGAAGGCATTGCGAAATAAGGCTTCCAATTCACGCGCCGCTCATGTTTACAAGGCAATAATTTGTCTATTGCGGAATCTTAGAATTTGGTATTATTTTCACTTATTTTAATTAAAAAAAAAAAAATCTATAAAGGTGTAACTTTTTTTTTTTTTTTTTAATATTCGGTTCCTCTCTTTTAAATATCACAAAAAGTAACATATTTTTGAGCATTCACAAAATAGTAAAATACTAAAATTAGTCATTCTGACGATAAACCAATATAAGCCTCCAATTGAAAAGTCAAACTTTAATTTGAATCCCATTGCGGTCTGGAGGCAGCTATTAAGATTTAAAACTTCAACTTTTAAATATTTTAAATTTTGGGAAGAAAAGTAAATGTAAAATAATCGAGACTTCAGAGTTTTCGACGATCATTAGTTAATTTATTATTAATATAGCCTTAATTTACTCAATTAAGGCTATTTTAATAATTAAGTAATATTTTTACTAGTAGAGTATAAAGAATTTAAGACAATATCAGTACGAGTCTAGTTTAAAGAATTTCAAGACAATATCGGTACGAGTCGAGTTTAAAGACTAAAATAAGTAAAAATAGCAAAAAAAAAAAAAAATCTTAATGCAGAATTTCTTAATCTTAGTATTTCAGAGGCTTCGTGTGAAATTTTCCTCAGGTTCGATGTGCGTTGAGAAGTGTCATTTTAAGATTTTTTTTTCTTTCTTCTAGTCTCCTTTGAAAATAGATGAGGCTCCAGTGATCGCTAGCCGAACGGAAGGAACTTAACATTGGAGAGGTGTTATGGTTTGATAACATTTTTTTTTTTGTTTTCTTAATATGTTCGTATTTTTGGAGATTTGATGTAAAATATCTCAAGAGGACGAAACATTTTGTGATGTGGAAAACTGTAACAGTTTTTTTAATACTAATTTTGTTTTTCTATTTTTGTAGTTATGTCTTGTTCTTGTGTACGATGTAGCGTGGAGTGAACATTAATTTGATTTATGGCTTTAACAAATTTCTGATTATATTTAATGAAAATGAACATCGCATTTAGAATTCCTTTATTAGGTTTAAGCGAGTTTTAAGAATTTTTTTAAGTTTTAAAAAAAAAATTGGAAAGTTTTAATTCCTTTTTAATTTGTTTATTGTGGAGTTTTTGGTAGGTTTTCTAGAGGTTATCATTTGGATAGTTGCGGTGTCGTGGATAGGAATGGGTAGTAAGATTGATTTTTGAATGTGTTGAATCGGTAAGTGGTTTGTAGCTGCCAGTTTTGATGCCTAAGCCTACTGAAAGGTAATTCATAAGTTCTTAATATTTTTGGGTTGAAGATTTTTGTGAATCATTGATTCTTATCTTAGTAGGATTTGAATCCCCAGTTGCTTGAATAGATTAGTTTATTTTTTTATTTGGATTGTAAATAAGGTTTAAATATTGTTGGTTGATTTTATTGTTTTCGATTTTTTATAGGATTTGACAGATTTTTCACTTAGAACATTTTAATTCTTCAATAAACATTTTTTTTTCCATGCAAAATTTTTAAAACTCTGCTTAGAATAGCCATTTTAAGGAATCCTGAAAACAGAAGAGATCGGAAATCGTTTACTAAATTTAACAAAATTAAACATAAAGAAAATGTTAAAGCTATAAATCAAAATTAATAATAGCATGCAGTGATTGTTCAGTGTATTATCATTGTTTGGTGTAAGTGTTTAAAGTTTGCCTGGCCAGGTCTGGATGTTTGTTAAGTATTAATGGGTGTTTTAATATATGAATTTTGTTCTTTTTCTTTAAAGCAATGCAGGGGTTTTTTTTCCTGGTTTTGTCTACTTCAGAGCACTCAAAGATCAGATATTGATGTTCCATATCTCATCTTGTCTCAAGTTCTAGTGTATAAAGATCGGAATTTCTCTGCAGGCCAATGTAAGTCCTTGGTAAGTGCTTTGAGTTTTCCAGCTTCTGGTAAACAATGATTTTTTTCTGTAAAAAGTATTGAAGGCGAACTTTAAGAAGAATCATGTCTGTGGAGGTAACTGAATAATGTCATTATTTACCAAGATTACAATAACTCATGGATGATAGATAGTAAATAGTAAGTGAACTTTCACAAGATAGAAATTTGGCACAAATCAAAATGTGTGTGGCTCGCTAATTTTGTAAATTCTAGATCCACTTCATTGGTCTTTTAAATACTTCCTGATAATCCAGAGGCTGATTTGATAAACAAAGTATATTTAAGTTCATTTATTAAGATTTTTTGTAATCTATCGGGATATTTAAGAATTTCATTTTTTTTTTCAATCTTAATTATAAAAGATTTTTGATTATAAAATTCGGGCCCCACTAATATATTTGTTTAAATTTAAGGTTTATTATCAGTATATTTTTCAATCTTACAGATCTGAAGTATTCGTACAACTTACGGATAAAAGTCAGCACTGCCGAAGGGGAATATAGAAGGCAGAAGCTTACTAAGGATGCGTCAATACTTTCCAAATCAATGAATTTACAAGTTTTGGCTTTTCAGAACTTTTTTTCAGATTTACTTTTTACTACCATTGTACATTTGCTCATGGTTCCCACCTCAGATATTTGAGTCCCCTCTATTAAATACAGGACATAGATATGAGATTTTTTTATTTTTTTTCCTTGTTCTAAAGGAATCAACTATCTTAAGCAGAGTTTTAATTTTCAGTAATTTAATTCTGTTGTTACAGGGTTCCCACTCACCTAGAAATCTCAGGGAATGTATGGAATTAATTAACACCTACATTTTTTTTAGTACTACATGTTGTGCTTACATCATAGCCAAATTCACCCCACTATCAGTTAAAAATTTAAAAGAATTCAGTAGGGGCCTTGTCAGGTCTAGTGGGCCCGGTAGCCGAGTGGGTAAGGGCGTTTGGCTGCGAGTTGGAGGTTGAGGGTTCGGTTCCCGGCCTCGGCAGAGGGCGGGAATTTTTCCACGCTTCTTTCTCCAAACGGGTCCTAGGGTCTACCCAACCCTCTGTAGAATGGGTACCGGGTTTCTTTCCCGGGAAATTAAGGCGGGCGGGCGTCGGGCTGACCACCCGACCTCAATCTAGTGCCGTTGGTCTCGAAACGCTGGGAGCCTTACCTCCCGCGCTCCCGTGGGCCTACATGGCCTGTTTATGGGATTGCTTAACTTGTCAGGTCTAGGATGCAGTAAATGTTAAAAGTTGGGTGTTGAATGTTGATATAAACAAGGACATGATGCAAAGTGTTAGGGGTGCTCACACTAGATATGAAGATTCAATGCAGAAGAAGAAAAACACCAGAAAATTAATAATGAAGAAAGGAAGGAAGGAAGGAAGAGAAGAGCAAATGAGATACGTGCTTTTCAAGCAAAGAAACAAAACAAAGGCCATATCTGAACAATTAAAAAAAAAAAAAAAAGCTAGAGTCCGAAAAAGTGTTCGAATTTGTTAATGTTGTGTTATGTAGAAATGCAAAGATAAAATTGTAAATAAAAATTGTAAAAACAATCAAAAACAAAAAAGGGGAGGATGAGTGACAATGAGGGAAAATGGAGGAGGCCACTGAAAGAAAAAGGATTTTAAAAGAGAAACTTCGGTGTTTGTAAAATGCTTGCTCAAAGCAAAGGCTAATATTTCTGCACTAAATATAAAGTATTAATCTTAAATAGAAGTATTTTTGTCAAGAAGTGAAATATATTCATATTTCATTAATTCTGGAAAATAATTTGGATTCAGGAAAACTTGTGTAAATCTCTGGGAAAAGTAAAATACTTTGCTGGGGAACATTGATTGTAGACAGGTTTAGACACTAGGAAATTCTATCAGTAAATACAGGACAGGTGGCAATTCTACCCTTGGAATATCGAAGTCGAAACTAAACCAATGTTCAGAAAGACATGATTATGTAATGAATTAATGTAATACAATGTGTTTAACTTATAATTGTTTATTGCATAAATTGTTAGTTTACACTATTTTTGAGGCGATATCTTTTACTGCTTAGAATATGGAGATATATTGAGTATTGATTGTTATGTCATAAACTATTAGCTTTATCCCTAAAAATGATACGTAAGATCAGTAAAGAATTTGTAGCTGATCGAAATATTGTTATAAAAAGATGATGGAGAATATAATGAAGAATAACATGTCTTAATATGTATATATGGAATGACTTGTTTTTAATAATTCAAAGAATTACGTAAAAAAATGTTTGTAATGAATATTAGATACAAGAAACATTTGAATTAAAGGAGTCGTAACTTTTAAAAGCAGTTGAATTACGCAATTCCAAGGTGGTTTTGAAAGACTTTTTAGGTGGGAAATATAGCGAAATAACTTGGGATGGGAGAAAGTTTCCGAACATCAATTCCAATGACTAAAAATAAAACAATTACACAAAATTAAAACTCGTTAAAGAATTAGTGGGAAGATTAACAAAACTAACAATAACTACTAAACTGCGACAGAAATAAATTACAAAAACAATTAAAAATATCATTCAAAACAAAATTTCCACAACTCAAATTAAACAAGAAAAAAAACTAAACCAAAAAAAAACACAAAACTACTAAACACAAGCAAAAAAACCTAAACAAAGTTGGAATTGTTGCTTGGAATTCGGCAAGAGATTAATTTTTTTCTTAAATTTTAAAGCTCTTTTCGTACTTAAGTTTATAAATATGTAAGATTTAGTTTTGGGAATTTCGAAGTATTTTATTTGAACTGCTTTGAATGGCTTAATTCAAATAGAATTTTTGAGAAGAGTTTGGCAATGGAGGTATATTTCGATTGAATAGTAATGTTTGAAAATAAATGATCGTAGATTTGAATTCTAAATGTCTGTTTTTTTTTTTCTTTTTTAATGTAACCAGTCCTATTAGGTGTGATATACATTTCACTCCTGTGTTATAGGTGTTGGAATAATTGATATGTGACTGTTTAGTTAATTTAATTTTTCACTTTTTATTATAATATATTAATGAAAATAACTTGTAGATTTGTAATTAAAATTTTCTTATTTGATATAATTTATTTAAAAAATAAGTTGTTTTTTAATTTTATTTATACTATTACTATTATAGTTATTTAAATTTAATTGACTAAATAATTTAAACTTCACGTAATTTTCATTTCTTAAACAAAAATTATTAGTTGTTTGGGAATATTATAAATTCTTAACCAGTTATTTCTAGTTAAAATCCCTGTATTACTATATTGTTTTTTATTTCTACAATAAAAAATACTTTTTAGAATCATATATATTTTTTTTTCTTCAATTGTAAAAATTTTTTGAGTATTTCTTATCTTTAATTTTTCTTCAGAAGATTTATTTTTAAAATTAATATAATGTTAATGTAGGAACAATCACCCATAATTAGTTTCTTACTACTTACTTCCTTTCAGATTTTCCATTAATTAATTAATGAAAGGATAACAGCAAATAACAGTACTTTTAAAAACATCATTTTAAATCAAATGCAGAGGTTAAATGTGGTTAAACTTAAATGTGGTTACCGATACAATTCTTGGATTTAATGTTATATGGTTAACCTGTAGATGATGGCCTAAAAATAGAACTAATTACTACAGACACTAATTAACACATCTTTTTATCTAATTTTGGTTTACTAATGTTTCTTAGTCAATGTGTGATGTGGTCTTAATTGTAGCATTGTTTGAATAATCAGTTGTCTCGATAGCGAATAGGCTATTACAACCTCATAACTAGTTACGGTGTCTTATCTCACTGCTTTGTTTATTTCACTGCAACGTCATCCTCCATTTCATTGCATCTTATTGATTTATGTGATAGTTTATACAATCTGGACCTTTCGTAATTTTCTGTCATCTGAGGAGACTGAATGGATTCTTCAGATGTAAACTGGTGGTGGTCATTTTTAATTATAAATATATGTTTTGTTTTATCGGTAACGTGAGTGAAGACTACAATTATTTCAAATACATCCACGTACATTAAATTTTAATATAAAATTGTTGATTATCTATTGACCTTAAGAGAGGTTAACATCAAAGACATGGAATCTGAACTATATCAATTAAATACCTTTGAAAAATTGTATAAATTAAAAAAAAAAAAACAGACAGGATTGTATAACAAACTTTTACAGAAAAATCTTAATTTTAAGCAGTAAACGTTGATACCACTTACATATTTAAATTAAAGCACAAGATCAAATCAACATCAAAGATTTAAATACCCTTGCTATTTACAGGCCTACATTATTGAATAAAACTCTATTTCTTCGTGAATTAAAAAATATATTACAAATGGAGATTATCATATAGAGCTTTATAAATCAAAATTTGTACAATTATAAGAAAACGGTCAGGTGAACAAAGAGTGAATAGGGTTTTAAGATGAATCAGCTTCTTACTATTACATGAAGTGAAATTTCATCGGAGAAGATGATGTTAAGGAAATGTATGAAAAAAAATTCTTGAAATTGATTTAAAATTTTCTTATTTTAAGAAAAAGAGTCAGGTGAACGAAGGTCATCACGACATGGTATTTAAAACAAGCCTGTAATGTAATTCTTGGTTAAAATAAATATGTTACAATATGTATTTGTATAGAATTATGAAATAGATATTGACGATCCTTTGAAAAAAAAAAAACAACAACAACTTTGGAATTGATGATAAAGTAGACATGGTAATCTCAGATTAGATTCAACAGAGAAATTAGTTGAATGAATATTTTATATAACTAATTGAATGAATAAAATAACGAAAGAGTCGTTTTTCGATTGGAAAAAAAATATTATTCAAAGCAGAATCACACTTTCGAAGCAATAGGAGAAGGCGTGGAAATTGACTTGCCAACTGTAGAAGATTTGTTAGAAAACAGTCAATTCAGCAACGAGGCACATAACCAGGCAAAGAAAGATACGAGAGCCAAAAAGATGTTGAAATTGACAGTTTCAGATGGTAAGCGGATTGCTAATACAATTAATTCAACCAAACCTTTATGAAACGTGTATTCAGATTACGGAGGAGAATCATTTTGTTCAAATGAAGCGACCGGCCTGGCGAAATCTCCAACTGGCGTGACAAGGACCGTCATTTTCTCAATATATCAAAGCATTGGACTTTCAAGAGGATGATGAAATCCCACCGACACAAAAAAAGACGTCCGAGACATGATTTTGAGTTCGATTATGACAATCTTCAACCATTGAATTGGAATCAATGTTTCGTAAATCCTAAAATGCAACCCTTATAATTATATATGTATTTTTTTTTTTTATTTTGTGTAATAAAAAAAAAAAAAAATCATGTATCTGAGTGTACTAATTTCTAAATCTAAAAACATTATTATTTTAAAATAAAACACAAAAAGGCTTAAATCTTTTTTCTTAAAAAAAAGTGTAAAAGAAAATAGATAAAATTATTCATCAAAGAGGAAAAACAAAATAAGAAAACATAGAACTTACTTACTACAAAAGTTATTATCTTAATATACAAAGTTAAAAGAAAGATAAAGAAAAATATAAGATAAGAGTATCAAATAATCAAGACAAAAAAAAAATTCTTCACCAATTAATTTCCTCCAAGCGAATTCACGAAGTTACAACCCTAGGTACTTACGTATGAGTACAACCAATCAATTCTTCCCCCCCCCCCCCCCCCACCTACATCATGAAGAATCACCCTAAGTTTTTTTTTAATTAGAGTAAAACTATTTCCCCTATGATCACGATCACTTAACGCTTTCGCCCCTTCAGTCACCAAATCCTTTTTTTTTCTTAAAATTATGCAAATGAAGGTTTCAAAACGTCACCATTCCATTCCACAAGTGATTTCAAGAAGTTTCATACATCACACGATCACCTAACCTCTTCGTCATAAATAACCCTAGGACTACCTAACCCTTTTTCAGTAATAATAATAATAAGAAGAAGAAGAAGAAGAACTGGGAAAAAATTACAAAATACAGGGATTTGGCAATTGAAACGGCACGACTTTGGATGAAACACACGACAGTGATCCCCATCATCATTGGGACACATTGTAACAAGTATTTGAACCGATTGCAGTTGTCTCAAATAACATCAGAACTACAGAAACAGCGCTGCTGGGAACATCGTACATATTGTGCAGATATCTGATGGATACTAAGAAACTTGTATCAACTAAAGGCTTCAGTCAGTGATTTTCAAAGTGTTTTTATTGGTGTTTTTGTGTATCATATCTCTGATTGTTTTTCAAAATATTAGTGCATAATAATAATAATAAGAGAATAATTTCTAGTGAAAATGATCTTTTGCTTGTCTTTCGATCAACTTAAAAAAAAAAAATTCAACCACTAAATTGGAATCAATGTTTCGTAAATCCTAAAATGCAACCCTTATAAATTGTGTATTTTTTTTTTTATTTTGTGTAATAAAAAACAAAAAAAAAATCATGTATCTGAGTGTACTAATTTCTAAATCTAAAAACATTATTATTTTAAAATAAAACACAAAAAGGCTTTCTTAAAATTATGCAAATGAAGGTTTCAAAACGTCACCATTCCAT
>JAFIDM010124598.1:12185-22218 GCA_023159025.1 Thereuonema tuberculata | reverse complement strand
AGAACTGGGAAAAAATTACAAAATACAGGGATTTGGCAATTGAAACGACACGACTTTGGATGAAACACACGACAGTGATCCCCATCATCATTGGGACACTGATTCAATATTTGGTTCAAGTATTTGAACCAAATATTTGAACCGATTGCAGTTGTCTCAAATAACATCGGAACTACAGAAAACAGCGCTGCTGGGAACATTGTACATATTGCGCAGATATCTGGTGGATACTTAGGTTTCTGGCTGAAACTTGTATCAACTAAAGGCTCCAGTCAGTGATTTTCAAAGTGTTTTTATTGGTGTTTTTGTGTATCATATCTCTGATTGTTTTTCAAAATATTAAAGTGTATAATAATAATAATAATAATAAGAGAATAATTTCTAGTGAAAATGATCTTTTGCTTGTCTTTCCATCAACTTAAAAAAAAAGAAAAGAAAGTATAAAATACCTAAATATTTACTAATATTTTATTCACTGCTGCTAACGGTTTAAGACCCGTAGTTTCTTTACTATTGACTCTATTTTTACATTTTTTTTTCACTTCTGGAACAACACCTACCTTTAAAATTTCAACTTCTTAGATGAATAGTTTTTGGGTTATCCTGTTCCAAGACTAACCAACGGAAGAAAGGACGGAGAGACTTATGGATTTCTAATTTTAGTTTTTTTTATCTTATTTTTTTCTCCAAGGTATATTACACAAATTTGAACTAGCCTACAGTAACTATATTCCGTACATGTAAAAAAAAATAGAATTTTCAAAATTTTGTGGATAAATGCAGTGACAATAAATTATTTATTCACTAGTTTAAGCTAAAATGCCGAATGCTTTGTTTCGTTTTTGTTTATGTTGCCCGTGCTACCACAAAGTGTTTTAAGAAAGGGTTATCAATCCACGAGCAAGAATGTGCGTTTTAAACGAAATTAAATGAAGAAAAGGAGGTTGTTGTTGTGTTGCTGGCGGAAAAGGAAGCTGCAGAAGAAGCTGTTGTGTTGGGAATGGTTAGGCTTGTCAGTCCGAAACATCCCATGAAATTTTTATCATTTATTCAGGACATTAAGTAGTTGATGCATACCAAATTTTAGCTGCTTCTTTGCACTGAAAGTGGGTGAAAAAAAAATGCTAAAATAGTTATGTGACGTCATCACTCTGTCACGGTATATTTTCATTCTTATATAATTAACCGTGCCACTTTATCCCTTATTTTATCTTTATTCATATATTCGCCCCCCCCCCCCTCTTTTATCCTGTGAATTTCAACCAATATTATTACTTTACTGAACTAATTGAAATTTCTTTAGTTTGTGTTTTTCAACTTCAAAACGACGAGAGAATTCCCCTAAATTCCCCTTGTTCCAGACCTCATCGGCCCCAAACCCTAAACAATTTGCAGACGGCAGGGCGACACTCCGTGGACCACCCATCAACCCCGAGACACGGGTCAAGGGTTACCCCCTCTAAACATGAGGAAACGACCGACCCCAGTGACCTTGGGTCATAGGGCTACATCTGGTCTGGAAAATTAAAAGACGGCCTGATACCACCACCTGCCCTCTTGTTTCTCTTAGCTGCTCTGTTTATCTGAGAACTTCCTCTGTTTTGTTTTACTTTGTCTTTGGGCCTGTCAATCACCCCCTCCTTCGCGGCTTTCCCGCCTCTTCGTCGCCTGTCCCATTATTGGTTAATTTTGTGTGTTTTGGTGACGTAATCAGCTATTCTTTTCAATTATTTTATCTTTCCAGAAAAATAAATGAGTTGGAGTCAGAGTAGTTAAACCGTTAAGTCGAACAAGATGTAGTCTCCACAATTATTTGGACTATTTTTATTTTACCCTTTCCCTTTAATTTTGCCTTTCGCTATGAATAAGGACTAAGATTAGTGACATAAGAGAGATACGGTGACGGATACGAAACTCCGGTCGTGTTTTGCAGTGTGCTTACGACATGGGCTCTTAGGCGCTGACAACCGAACGGAGTTCAGTCGAAGCCAACGTGAAAGAGTACCGGCGTCACAAAAACCATGTATTCCCAGAATCACCGTTTCATCAACGCCGCAAAGAAGTCACCAAATATGCTTCGTGTAAAGTGCCGACCTCAAGAAGCGTCCGGGCTAATTCAGAAGTTCGTTTTGGGAAGACAAAGTCAAGGCATGGATAGGCGAGTCCCTGATGGGCAAGAATCCCAGCTGACCGCATCGCCGTCCGTAAACTGGTGATCACCGCGGGATATGTTCGTGCGTCGCTTCGGCAGTGCGTTTGTAGTATTATCGCCAGTGTTGTGAGTATATCAACCTTCATAAATACATCGAAACATGTGCTACTAAACTAAGAACCTTGGTGCAGCGTAGACGTTGGAGAAATGCGTAAGTGACAGTTTGAATAGGCCTATTCGTTTTGTTAAGAATACGTTTTGCTAGCAAATATCTTCTTCATTTTTAATAAGTGTTAAACTGTACGTTCAATCAACACTACTTCTGACTTTTGAAGTTTTTCGTTTAATTGACACTTAATTTTATCTTGAACATTTTCACAAAGAAAGACTTTCGAGAATATACTTTCTATATTCATTTAAGTTAACTTGATGCTTTCTCAGTGAGCCTTAAGCCCATTGTTTTAATTGTTTACTATGTGTATTTACATTTAGCCTTACAGTAAAATTCATGTTATTAATCTTTACTTGTCTGGGTTTTATTTACTATTTATCCTTGAGTTTATTATTATTATCTTTCGGTTGTTCGTAATCCCAAACGGAATGGTAGCAGAGATATTTTCATTCATTTTTACCTTGATTCACGGAATGATATAAAGTTCCCAAATGGTTTATTAAGGAAATATTTGAAATTTAATAATAAATTGATTTTTTTACTGTGACAACTCTTTGGGAGCCACGCGTGATGTCAGGTTCTCTCGCTGCCTGCTGCAGCTGGTTCAAGGTCTAAGAGAAGCTGAGCGAAGAAAAATACTTATAAAAAAACACTGAATTTAATTACTGTTTATAAAATAAAAGCAATAACTCAAAAGTGTGGCCACATTTGTATTTTAAAAGAAAGTAATTTTAAATAAAAAAATAAAGAATAAAAACAAAGAATAAAATAAAAAAAATATAATAATACAATTAAAAAATTGAAGAATAACCTATGTAATGATAAATGTAATATTATTGGCATGTTATAAATATAATTACAAATAAGCATAAAGACAATAAATCGAATAATAATTTAAAGAATTTAGCAAAAAATAAAGGAATAGAAAATGCTTTAATTAAAAATGGAAATTACTTTCGTTAACTTAGGAAACATTACTACATGTAATTGTAATAAACATGTTTTCGATTTTAGTACAAGTTTAAAATCGATGGCTTTATAACCATTATCATTATCATTATCACTATTTTATATTTTTTTAAAGCTTTTTTTTTATGCTTTACATTCCGGAAAAGTTGACATACTTCTCTATCTAACTATATAAAAAGACAAGACTTGACTCATTGACTGACTCATCAGCGCCCAGCCCAAACCCTTGGAACTAGAAAGCTGAAATTTTGCAGAGGTTCCCTTTATGATGTAGACAAGGAATAAGGCCGGATTTTTCGAAATTCCCACGGGTTCGGGAATAATTGGCGCTTTAAAGTTTCTTATTTCCGTAATTAGTTCCGTAACTATAATTAGTAGAAACTTCAAATTTGGCAAGTAAATAGATAATTATACACAAATATTGTTATGCAGCAATTGGAGATAAAATATTGTTCTGCACAATAGCGCTACATATGCAGCCGGTGGCGATAATGGGAACTATACAAATAGTGTTGTGCAACAATGGGAGCTAAAATATTGTTGTGCATAAAAGCGACGGGGTTTTCGGGTTAGATATAAATTGTAATGATCAGATGATTTTTACGAACTAGGAAAGGTCTGAAGTGATAGGGTTATGATGTTATAAAATTCGAAT
The DNA here is from genome assembly GCA_023159025.1 of Thereuonema tuberculata. Lineage (NCBI taxonomy): Eukaryota > Metazoa > Arthropoda > Chilopoda > Scutigeromorpha > Scutigeridae > Thereuonema > Thereuonema tuberculata. The sequence continues at coordinate 18,270 of JAFIDM010124598.1, read as the reverse complement.
AACCTGGAACTAGGGGTGTATACTGGGAGGACAGTGAGCAATTGGAGCTAAAATATTATTCTACACAATAGCGCTATGTATGCAGCCGGTGGCGATAATGGGAACTATACACCCATGGACAAACATGGTTCAAAGATACTTCTACGAGGTTTTCAGGATATATATATATACTTTTGTAATAGATCGGACCTTTTGAGTTGTTGTTGTTTTTGGTTTTTTTGTAGCAACCGGCAAAGTTCCAAGTGATCTCATAATTGCAAATTCTTTATCATCCACATTAGGACATTTGTTTTTTGAAACCCGAGCGAAGAACCCGAGCTGGGGTTTTGCTAGTTAAAATATAGTATATTATACATAAATATTGTAGTTCAAAGGAAAAGAAAACCATAATTGGGTGAATCTACGGAAAACCTGTAATTCGTGTCACAGAGCAATAAATTGAAAATGATTGAAAATATTTGTCATATTTCAAAATCACACATTGAAGTACAAAATATACTATTTAGTATAATTTTTTTTTTTAAATTTTATGGAATTTCCAAAAAAAAGTTGCCACAGAAGGTGATTCGTCACTTCCGTGGTCTGTCACAAGCTACAGTTAGATAGCTTCTAAAGATCCAAACTGCTTTTATTTTTTAAAATTTTTCAAATAATATATATATTATGAAATCAGAAAATACATAAATTTAAATACATGTAATATTGAGTGAAATTTTTTTTCGAATATCAGTAAAATTTTTTTGCAATCTCAAGTCTTATCAGAAGGTTTTGTCATCGCTTTTGTGGACATTCCTAAACTTTCTAAAAAATCCATTCGATGCGGTAGTTGTCTTCCATTTCACTTAAAAACAAAAGTTTACACGGCGATTTTGGTTTGGGAAGTGATTTTATTCGTCTGAGTCGCACATTTGTCAGGAAAATATTATCTTTTTATTCATTTTTCGTAATTTGCACAGCTCATCCCATCACTTCTGTGGTCTTGTTCAGAACCTAATTTTTCTATGGAAATATGATTATTTCCAGGCATAATAATTGAAATATGGTAAACTTAATTTTCTGAAAGACATGTGTTCCGAACCTCAAAATGAAGAGCACATGGGTCAAGAAACATAAGTATTCGTCACTTCCGTGGACATCACTTCCGTGGACATTTGGGGTCCATGGAAGTGATGATCATCAACAATAGCGGCTACTATGTTTTTCACGAAGACTTGTCTTTCACTTCCAGTCTTTGTTAAATGCCAATAAGGATATTTATAATTATATAAACACAGTATATATAATATAATATATGATATATGTAATGATATATTTACATTTTTATAGACGTTTAAGATTGACAGTGTGATTAATTTTTATTACATGATTTCCTCTTTTGATAAAAAGTTCTTTTAATTCAAAAATTATAGTCTTCTATTTATTTATTTCATAGTTTTTCTACAGTGGCTAGAATAAATAGTGTGACGATCGATAGGTGTTTAGCATTAGAACTTCCTGTTTCCGGTGTGATGATCGCCGCATTGGCGCTACTGTAGCAGAGTTTGCATTCATAGTGTTCTTCCCATAGTGTTTGTATGTGGATTGGCGATCAACGTATAGCTTTGAATAACTTTATTAAGTATTTTTGTTCAATTAATGCTATAAGATGAGTGTGAAATTTTATGTTATTACCCGAACATATTTCTATGTGAAAGCAATTAATAAAAATAGGTCAGCAAATCGTTTAAAAAAAAAATATAGCAAACTAAGTCATGTATAAATTGAAATAAGTGGAGTCTCTTAACTTGATTTATCTTATTATTTTATTGCTGTATTTTTTAAAATAACTTATGTAAATAATATTACAAAGTATTTAATTTATTTGTAAATATTGTATAAACACTTTCGCATTATCTCTCTGGTATTATACTGCACAACCAAGCGCATTCTTATATAGCCACATTCTCATATGCTATGCTAATATATTAAATAATGTATAATGATGATATACATTTGAATAATAATATTGTATTATAATTATATATATATATATATATATAAAGATATATACATATATATATATATTTCAAAAATTATTTTGTTTTTTATAAATCTTGTCCTTAAATTTATTGTTTTCTTTGCTTTGACAATATCTACATATTTGTTTTTATCTTCTGTATTTTTTTTAATATCCCAAACTAATTAAGTTTTGTTTAGGTTTTATGATTCTTTTTGTAATTTTCATTTCTAATTTCTATATATTAAAGCTCTTTTTTTAATGTATATTTGCATCACTAAATGATTTGTAAATAAAAATTTTAGATTTCTTTACTAAGTCTCCGGCTTTAAAAAGAAATGAAATACAAATAACTTCTGTGATTTCATTGTTTTATCAACTCAACTTATTCTAATTGTAGTTCCTAAGTGAATAAAGAAATCAGTATATGAAATATTTTTAAGAATTGGAGTTTAAATAATGTATTTTCTAATTTTAATATAAATTAATTATTCTGATAGTGATGAAAATAATACATTCACTCACCAATAGTACAAGAAAATTGACTGCTTGCTGTGTTACAATTAAAATAAAAACAGTGGAATTAGAAATATACTGAAATATAGATGCTATTACAAAATACTACAAGTACCTTAAATAAAATGAAGCCTGGGTAAATTCTGCAGACAACTGCCATGATTAGACAGAACTAAGATATTGACAACAGTGGAAATTAAAACATACTGTATATTGAAATTGGGGGCAATAGATTGTTATTATTAACCCTTTCAGTTTTGAAAAACCAAATGCTGTGATTGAAACCGAAAATAAGAAGATTGGAAAACAATTAGAAAGCTTCAATTTCTATTGTAAATAAAGAGATAAAAACAGAAGAACTAAGTTCACTTTTTAGGAGATGCACAAATATTAAATGAGTTGAAAGAGAGAAGGATACAAGAAAGTTTAAGATAAAATAATAAATGGTGGCGATAAATTATTTAAAAAAAGTTCTAAAAAATTATATTTAAAGCTTATTAGGAGAGGCACAAATATTAAATGAGTTGAAAGAGAGGAGAATACAAGACAGTTTAAGATAAAATAATAAATGGTGGAGATAAATTATTTAAAAAAAATTCTAAAAGGTTCTATTTAAAGCTTATTAGATGTTAGAAGAAATTGAATAATAAAGAGGAATATTTTTTCTCATTATTTAATAAAAAACATATAACTGAGAAGCAAAAAAAATTCAGGATGTTACAAGTTAATAAAGACCATTTTCTTTTTCGTACTATTATATTATTTAATAATAAACAAATAAGAATCCCGCATACTGTCATAAGATGTAATTTTTTAAATTATATATGAAAACAGTGATATTTCATTCTAGAAAAGCCTATTCTTATGGCTGGGAATAAGGCAAAAACAGCACACACGCAAACGGTTGCGCCATCTGGTGGCGTTCATCACATCGGAAACACCAAAAAGCAGGTCGATTGTCACACTATTTATTCTAGCCACTGTAGTTTTTCCCACGTAAATTCACTATTTCGAATATAATTTATAGTAAAATTCCACATCGTTATCAACACAAGTCACTTCTGTGGACATAGGCCTACCATCATTTTTTTTTTTTAAATAACCAAAATGCGTTGACCTGAACCACATATACAATGGATGTAAGAACGTCAAAAGCAATCATCTCAATTTTTTTGAAAAGGAAATCTTGTAATTTAAAATCTCAAAAATTTTTGACTGAAATTGCAGGTTTTCTGTAGATTCACTCAATTACAGAATAATATTATAAATCTTAAATTTAATTTACAGTTCCAACATTTTCCTTAATTAATAAATTATCCATCAATTTTATGTAGTTTTATGTATTTTGCATATGTATTTATCAGTCCGTTCTACCTTTCAAAAAGAGATATTTTGGTGACGTTTTCTTTTCTGTAATGCACATGGAGAACTTAACAATTCCCGAGAGATGTTATTCTAATGTTCTTCACTATAAAAGTTACTTTGACGGATAAGTCAAATTGGAGATGTTTTGAGAAACTTTTTTGACTAGTTTTAGCCTTATCCACCAGGGGGAGGGGGGTTAAATTATAGCTTTTTAGGTTGCCTATTTATTTGTTATGAGTTTGCAAAGGTTTGATATAAGCCTAATTTGGCAGATTAAATTAGAACCTGTAATACCTAAGTTTGGTTCTGATTAATTTTATCCGATTTATGTTCAAAGCTCAATTCAGTAATTTTTTTTCAGCTACTTCTTAAATTGAAGCGTTTTACAATTTATGATTCAGTTTCGATTAAAGCGCTGTACGTGCCAACTTTAGCTTTTAGACTTTAGAAAACAGAACGAAACAATATTTTTTTTTTCATTGCATTCGCAATGTACCAGAAACCGCAATAATTCTATCAAGAAGAATTTCTCAATAATAATAAATAATTAAACGTAGTTTAAAAAATATTAAAAAGAATTAATACTTTCAACTTAACATCATTAATATCATTATTAATCCAAAATATAGTAATACTGTATTAAGTGTACAGTATTAAATGTAGCAATTAAGCTGAGTTGTTAGTTTACATAAGAGAGTAAAGAATCACAATGATGTTGCAGAAAGGAATAAAAACAAGCTTTGGACAGTGATGCAAGTTCGTTTGCAAATTTCCTTATTATACGGGATATTCGCCATCGTGTTCAGGTGGTTACTCTAAGTAACAATTGCCGTATACACCAACGGTCCGTTTGCAGATTTCCTTATTTTATAAAGATAAAATATATTTATGTAAAACAAATGTAATATACACATTGATCGGTTAATATATATTAATACGCACCAAACAAAGAGGCCACAAGGTGGCTAACACATGTGTAAATTACTTTGTATTGTTTTATTTACAATGCATTTAATGATCTTTATGTACTTAGATTTTATTTATTTCGTAAAAAAAGTCTCCCCCTTACTCTATCATTTTCATTCATTGTTTTATTTCTGAAATTAATTATCTTACATAGACTACAATTGATTTAGTAAATTGCAGCATTTAATTAAAAACAGTTACAATGTTTTGTTAATTCTTTAAAGAAAGTTCTGATCTAAATAATGAAAGCCAATCACGCACATAAGTTTTAAAAACTGTATTTAAACATAATAACTAGATGCAATCAATTTCGGCATCAATCCTTCTGCCATTTTCAAGTGTGAGAAATCAGATGTCAGAAGTGATAAAAGTGTGAGTATCAGAAATCTGTACACATTATAATTACAATATATTCTTAGCTCTGCATTGTTTAATATTCAAAATAATTAGCTATTTTACTGAGTAACTATTAATATTATCAAAGCATTAATATTAATAGATCAGAACTTTTTTGATAACAACGCTTTAAAGTGCGGTCTAATTTTAAGTAATGAATGGAACCAAATCCCTTACATAAGAATAAGAAAACTGTATTTAAACATAATAACTGGGTTCACAATCGATTCTTCTGCCATCTTCTAGTATAAGCAAAGGATAAAATGGTTCAGATTATATACATAAAATAAGTGATTAAAATACGATAAAAAAGCTGGTAACCCGTGCATTTATATTATCTTCAACAGCTCAATTGTTTTTCAATGAAACAACTACTATTTATGGGATTGTGCGTTGTAATAATATTTCTAATGCTTATATTCAATCGAGTATAAGGAAGATTGTGCATAGGTTATACAGTCGAACTTCGATAACTCGAAGTCCCAGGGACCCTCAAAAATATTCGACTTATCCGAAGTTCGAGTTATCGAAGTTACCTCCCTTTCCTCTCTACTGGCACTTAAGATGGGTCGACATGGTTTAAATGGTTTGATATGTGCCATAATACTATAGTTGTACGCATTTCAATTTTTTAATAGCCTATGTAAACAACAAGAGAATAATGGGGTCAAAAGGTTTATTAAAACTCGCAAAATTTGGCCTCATTACATATTAATTATTATACATACCATGTAAATCTCATTTGAAAAAAGCAGTTATTTTTTGTTGTTTGTATTTTTTAAGGTTGTTGGCATTCACAAAGTCACCTAATTTTTGAACACAGTTAAATAGGGTGTTGTCTGTGCC
>JAFIDM010124598.1:0-12175 GCA_023159025.1 Thereuonema tuberculata | reverse complement strand
GATGCACATGAAATCTTTTTCCCAGTCCATATCACCCATGCCTTCACAGGGATCCCAATTGTCGTCTTTCGCTTCATTGTCATTTGCACTGAAGAAACCACAGCTCTTGAAACAGTTCTCGATCACCGTTTAAGAAACATCACTTTCCTAGGAGCGCGAAATGAGGCGCATGGCATCTAACACATTGATTTTGTGCTCTACGCCATTCTCCACATCCTCGATGGATTGGCGCACTAAGCGTTTTCGATAGGCATGCTTCAGGCACTTAATGATACCTTGATCTGCAGGCTGAAGTTTTGCCGTTGTGTTGGCCGGCAGGAAGAGCAACTTAATCGCGGACAAGTTTGTGATATCACCGTGAGCAGTACAGTTGTCCACGAAGAGCAACACTTTTCTGTTTTGGTTGAAAAAATTTGAATCCAGTTTCCGTATGTACATCTCGAACAAGTTCAGTGTCATCCAAGCTTTTTGATTTGCATGGTACTCCACGGGCAGTGATTTTACATTCTTTAAGCACCGGGGCTTCTTTGAGTTTCCAATGACCATCAAAGGCAGTTTTTCAGTCCCATTGGCGTTTGCCCCCACCAGAATTGTCAACCGTTCTTTGCTGAGCTTGCCACCAGAGCATTTCTCATTGCGAAACATCATTGTCTTGTTCGGCATACATTTAAAAAAGAGTCCGGTTTCATCTAGGTTGAACACATCTTTGGGTTCATATGACTGTAGAAGCTGTGGCAAACTCTTCCTCCAGTTCTCGCATGTTTCATCTGAAACATCCTTTGCTTGTCCGTGTAGGGTGCGGAACACGATCTTGTTCCTGGCATTGAACTTGTCCAGCCATCCTGTACTGGCGTTGAATCCATCGACGTTCAGCAGGCGAGCGAAGTCCGTGGCTTTTTCTTTCAGTAACACTCCGCTGAGGGGAATGTTCTTGCTTCGGTGGGTCTCGAACCATTTCAGGAGTGCTGCTTCGATGTCAGGAAAAGCACACTTTTTTGCGCGTTTGCTCGAAGAGTCGGCACCCTATCCATGGCGGCTCAAAATCTTTTGTTTATCTTTCAAAATCGTAGAGAAAGTGTTTGGAGGTATGCCATACTTAGCAGCCACATCTTTCTTTTTCAACTGAGGATTTTTTGCAATCTCCAAAATAAGGTTTCCTTTTTGATCTAAAGTCAGCGTGATCAATTTCCGCTTAGAAATTATGGATACAAAATGCTGCTTAATTCAACAAGCGCAATTCAAAGAATGCAACTGCGGCGCTACGGAACTGCAGCGCCAGCATCCAGCTGGGAATCCTTATCAGGAATGTGCAACTTTTTCTACACGCGACCGGGAAGGAACCAATTTCCCCCTCACAAAACAGGTGAAATCAGTTTTTATCAGGGGAATGTTCACTTCGAGTTATCGAGACAGTTTTTTAAAGAAAAGTATAGGAATGATTCGGGACTTGATTAAAAGTTCGAGTTAGCGGATTATTCGACTTATAGGAAGTCGAGTTATCGAAGTTCGACTGTATAACAATGATACTCCCAAGATCCGAAATAGGAATTTCTTTGGCTACATATCGGTGTCGATTCATCCAGTTCAATTTTCTGAACTATCACGATATTTATTAAAATTCGATCTAAAGCTAACAATAATAGTGACAGATATCTTCGGCAACAACAGAAGAATCATCAGATGCAGCTCCTCAGTGCTGTTAATGGAATCCCAGGTATTAATCAATAATGCCACACACTAAGTCTAAAATAAAACACGATATTTCCAGCAAAAACTATTATTTAATATTTGTTACCACAACGTTATACCTGTGTAATGACATCATTACAACACATAATTGAATGGTCAAAAATAGAAAACGTTATGCAGTATTATTAATTCTATCATGTCCACAAATTATAAAGCCATTTGTTTAAATATCCAATAAAGTTACCACTTTTCTGAATAACTTTGAAAACACGGTTAGGCATTGATTGTAGGAGGTTTTGGAGATACGATTTATCTATATTTTCCCATTCCTAACAAAGCTTTCTTTTAAAGTCTCCACATTACGAACAGAATACTACAAATTCTCCATTACTATATTTCGCAAGAAAAATTAATATCTGCTTCTTCAGACTTAAATACGTAAAACATAGAATATTATAACAAACAGAAAACAGGCAAAGTTTTAAACAACATAAATTCGGCAAAGGTTACAATGATTTTTACAATTTTCATTAAATTTTTCTGACAAAAATGGGCTAATTTCAATACCTATTGTTACGGTCTTTTTAATTTTCCTTATTTTATTTTTCTTCTCCTACTTTCTATGTCGCAATTCTGTGTGATTATGTCACTTAGTTAAGGCAAAGTGACCTTTGCCTTGTTTATTTTTTTCGCACGATCCGCCATGTTTTTTTATCTCTTCTCTCTGTTTTCTAATTAATCGTGAAATGGCAGGTTTTCCACATTAAAACTTTTATTTAGTATTTTTTTTATATATTCTTGAACCCTATCACCTTATGTAACCTTTATAATTGTTATCTATAAATGTGATGTAGATTATTAAATGTAATTTTGCTTTTATTTTGGAACAAATTTTATGCTGGAAAGAAGGTATCGCCATATTGTTTCTGTACGGAGTTTATAGTGATGTCATTTGAGGTTTCAAGGCACTCCTTATTTCTTGAAGAGCCATTGGTAAAACGTTGTTTACGTCACCATCCCTATGAGATGCATTCTTGAAACTTCAGAGTCACTCTCACGATGTAAGTCGAGCGAGACACACGTATTTTGTCTTCCGTCTCGGAAGAACGGGGGAGCTGTTAGGTGAAGAACAGCTTTGTTTTTCTTTTCAACCTATACACGGTTTATGGCAAGACTTATATCTCATCCTGTGGTGCGAATATCTCTGGATACTTTTGAGATTTGTGCTTCTTGTGTAGATTCTTGGATATCTGTCAGGTATGAAGAAAGACCGCACGTCTCCAGAGATAGCTCGGATACAGTGAGCAGCCATTGTTATTAAGAAACGTTCGTGTAGGGAAAAAGAATGTGTTGTGCGCCATTTGTGTTTATGCGGATATTTTGACATGAACAGTTTAGTGAATTTTGTCGGAGTTATCCTATATTTTGTGCCAGTGTAAACAGGACAGAGTGTCGAACTGTGAGTATATTTTCTTTGGCGAAATTAAGTCCGGGAGTGAACTCTTCAGACATACTCTATGGTCAGAAAGTCTGTTTCATGAACAATTTTCGATCAGACTCTGCTTATAAAGTGACTCAAACTATTTGTGAGAATGTCTTAAGTTTATACTTTTGTTAAATTGCATTGATAAGATTATTGTGAATTACTATTTGATAATTACCAACTTGAATAATTTTGATTTAATTTGTAATCTGTTGGAATTGCCGGATTTATGAACAAAGCATTGTGTGTTATTATTATATATATATATATATATTTTATTGATATGTAATTTCTATTGCATTAGTCTTGATTTGTTGTGTGTGATTGTATTATATTAAGCTCATTTCAAATACATTTTGTTGTTTGATATACCTGAGTTGTTTATCTTTTCTTTACTTCTCCTTTGGCGTTATATTTATCTGATTTTGGCTGTGGAATTAAATTGGGCCCAGCGGTTCCATAAGCTAAGTTTTATTTTCTACACCTATCTTTATGGGTGTAGGCTTCCGATTGCGTTAATAATATACTCTGTTTTGTATATTCTCTCTGAGATACAGGGTGATCCGTAATACTATTTGGAGATTGTCTATAAATACCGAAAGCATTATATTTGTAATTTATTCGCATTAAAAAATCCCCTCTTGGGGAAGAAACTAGTTCGATTTGTAATAATTTTATCTTTTGTATTAAATATTTTAAAAGTAGTCAGGCACATCGGCTTTGTTAATGAATTTAATATGAATAGTGCACGTAAAGATGTGTTCTTTATTTCAATACCTTTTTGTTTATTGAAGCAATTAAAGCTGTTAATGACACAGGCTTCAATCATAAACCTCGTGTTCTTGTCATATATATTTTTATATATCTACTTATTATTGGGTCTGATTGTATCCCAATCTTATACAATGATTTGCCCAGTCTGAAATTTCGGGGTGTCGATTCTGGAAAGCGCTAAAGTGTTCTTGGACACGTTCAGCTAAGGTTCTGCCAGTATTTACAAAATATATACCAGCGCAAGTACGACACTTTAACTTGTTTGCCATTGTTTGCATTATATTACTTATCCTGTTAGAATCTTGTATTAAAGATCTTAAGTTTTTGTTAGCCACTCTTATAATGGAAATATTATGAGATTTGCATATGTTACTTATTTCTCTAGAAATTTCGATACTGTATGGTTTACGAATCTCATTCTTAAATTCTTTGTCCATTTTGGGTTTATCTTTTTTCTTGTTTAAAAAAAGATTTACACAGCGTATTAATTAGTTTTCTCGGTTATTCACTGTATTGCATAATTTTTTGAAGTCCTCAATTTTATTAATACCTTCATCCAAAGTATTATTAGTAATCCTCGATAAATTATTCCAGATTATTGCTTTTTTTGTAGTGAAATTGTGCATTGATTTATAATTTAACATAATATTACTCTGATAAGGTTTTCTGTAATATTCATAGTCAATGATTTCATGTTTATTGATTAATTTTAAATCTAGAAAATTAATGCTGCGGTTTATTTCCTCTTCCATCTTGAATTTAATATTAGTATCAATTTTATTTAAAAAATCAAAAAAGATGTGGAATTGTCTGACTGATCCTTTTCAAATAATTAAAAATCAATTTTCTTCCACGAAAGGATGTTTTTTACCTCAAATTCATTGAAAAATATGTTACAAAGTCCCTGACATAGGACTTCCCATAGGGAAACCTTCTGTTTGTCTTTACCATGTTCCATTAAACTGAAAAAAACAGTTGAATCATACTAATTTCAGTGATTCTATTACTTGTGTACCAGTTATTTTATTTTCTTCAATAATTGTTTGATTTTTGTTACACATGTCCTCAATTATTTTCAAAGTTATGTTAACCGGGATAGATGTTACATATTGACGACATCCAACCAATCTTAATTTAATTTAAATAATCTTAATTTATCTTTATTATTAGAATTCAAAATCTTCAACTTACTAATAACCTGATTTGTGTTTTTTACGATAGGATTTTCATCAAATTTAACTAATTTATTCAAGAAGGTATTTAAAAATCTAGCCAAATTCTGTAGAGGTGATCCGAATGAATTTATAACTGGCCTCATTGGAACTCCGTCTTTGTATTTGCTTTTTCACATTAGTGTACAGTTTCTTATTAGGATTATTATCCATTTTTTGAAATTCTGTGCCTTGTAAAAGATTTTCAGCTTTATTCACATAATCCTGATAGTTCATCACTACCAATTTATTCCCCTTATCTGCCTGCAAGAACTTAATGTTTTTGAGTTTTTGGAAGCTCTTCAATATGCTGATTTGCCTTTTAGATATATTCTGGAATGATAAATTACTATATATATATATCATTCATAAGTTTTATAACCTAACACTTGTTGGTTATATTTTTCTCACATTTTTCGATGTCATTTTTCCTGCAAAATATAGAAATGATGGAGAATTTGTGGTATTTTGTTCGTAACGATTATATCTTTATATATTATATATTTATTTGGAATCTCCACATTGTTGAACTGTCTTCCACCAGCAGACACAGCACTTGCTAAGTAGCCTCAAACGTTCTCTATTGGGTTTAAGTCAGGGGAAAAGGCAGGCCAGTCCAACACTTGTCACCCTTGTCGAGAAACCACCCATAGATCGATGTGGCCGTATGTACTGAAGCACTGTCCTGCTGAAATTCAAAGATAGAACTCCCATACTCTCAGGAAATGGTAAAAAATACTCCTCTGACATCATCTGATATTTTGTAGTATTCATCTTTGTTACAAATGCTTAATTACAAGTGCCATCCAAATGTGTCCCATACCATTACACTTACAACTCCCCACTGAAGTTTTGAGTATATATCCTCTTTGCGAATATCGTGCCAGTGAAACTAACATCCATCTGAACCATCCAGATTAAATCTCTTTTTATTACTCCATATTACTTTGTTCCACTCCTCCTTCTAGGATATTTTTTTTCTTTGGCTCAGAGAATCCTTTTCTCCTTGTGGCTTTGCTTCAGTGAAGGTCAAGACTTCTTCCTCTTTTATAAACAGTTGTTTTTGACACAGGGATGTCACAACGCATGGCTATGGCTCTGATGGATGTATTACTTTCAGTAACTTCGCGAATAATGATTCTATTTACACGTGAAGTAAGTATTCCATTTTTTGTCTCATATCACCAATATTCAAATAATTATCAGTAACAGTATGGGACGTTCAATGCTTTTGTAATTGACCTACAGCAGACTGACCAGAATCATGATGTTACGGATTTTTTTTTCCTATTTTATTTTTCTTCTCCTACTTTTCATTGACGCAATTTTGTGTCGTTATGTCACTTAGTTAAGGCAAAGTGACCTTTGCCTTGTTTACTTTCTCGCATTATCCGCCATTTTTTTTATCTCTCCTCTCTGTTTTCTAACTAAACTTGAAATGGAAAGTTTTCCACTTTAAAAATCTTTATTTTTCATTTCTTTTTATTTATTCTTACATCCTACCACCTTATGTAAACTTTATAATTATTTCTGTAAATTGTTGTATAGGTTATGAAATGTAATTTTGCATTTATTTGGAACGATTTTTATGCTGGTGAGAAGAGGTAGCCATTTGGTGCCTGTAGAGTGTTTATAGTGATGTCATTTGAAGTTTTAAGACACTCCTTATTTCTTGAAGGATCATTGGTAAAACTTTGCTTAAGTCACTATGCCTACAAAATGCGTTCTTGAAATTCTGAGTCACTCTCGTCATATAGCTCCGAGGATACAGACGTATATACCTCCCGTCCTGGAGGAGCGGCGGGGCTGTTAGGAGAGAAACAGCTTTTTTTTTTTTCGATCTATGCACAGTTAATGGCAAGACTGGTATCTCATCCTGTGGTGCTCATATCTCTGGATACTTTTGAGATTAGTTATTCTTAAGGTAGCGTCGGCTTCTTGGATATCTGTCAGGTAGTAAGAAAGGTCGCACGCCCCCAAAGATAGTTCTGTTACAGTGAGCAGTCATTGTTATTAAGGAACGTTCGCTAAGTGAAGAAGAATGTGTTGTGCTTCTTTGACATGAGCTGTTTAGTGAATTTTGTCGGAGATATCCTATATTTTGTGGCAATGTAAACAGAACAGATCGCCGAAACTGTGAGTAAAATTTCCTTTGGTGGGTTAGATCAGGGAGTGAACTCTTCAGACAAACTCTGTAGTCAGAAAGTCTGTTTTCATAAACAATTTTCGATCAGACTCTTCTTATAAAAATGACACAAACTATTTGTGAGAATATATCTTAGGTTTATACTATTGTTAAATTGCATTGATAAGGTTATTATGAATTACTGTTTGTTAATTACCAACTTTTGAATAATTTTTTCCTTAATTTGTAAACTGTTGGAGTTACCGAATTTATCATTATTATTATATACATATATGTATATATTTTTATATTGATATATAATTTCAATTGCATTGGTCTTGATTTCTTGTGTGCTATTGTATTACATTAAGCTTATTTATCAATACATTTTGTTTTTTGATATACCTGAGTTGTTTATCTTTTCTTTACTTCTCCTTTGGTATAATATTTATCTGGTTTTAGCTGTGGTATTTTCCTTGGGCCCAACGGTTCCATCAGCTAAGTTTTATTTTCCTCACCTATCTTTATGGGTGTAGGCTTCCGATTGCGTTAATAAATACTCTGTTTTGTATATCCTCTCTGAGATTCAGGGTGATCCGTAACAATGAAGAGCACATAGAAGTTAATGGTTTATCTCGTGCATTGTCTATAGTAAGAGATAAGAAACTTCATAACTTATAACTTACTAATAAACATTTGTTAATCTCGGCCACTTAAGCAGTCCATTTCTTGCCAGATTTTGTAATTAACGATATTTTGGGTAGTGGCTTTATGATTACTGGACACCATAAGTGTTCTTTTAATTCATATAAATTATTTAAATGAAAATAATTACACCTATTGCATTAGTTTAGTGACAAAAAAGCATCGTGGAATATATCAATTCTTTTCATGACCATTCAATGGGATTCACCTCCTATTACTAATTGGCTTTCCTTTTATCGATTTTGGCCAACTAGGGACCACGTGACTAGCTCAACCTGACAACGTCAGGGCGAGGCTAGTGAAATTCAAGAAAGGGGGGACGAGAATTATATCCCGTCCAGGATAACCCTGAGAGAGTAAGTCCCAGGTGGGAAACGGACGAAACACAGAAGAAGAAAGAAACAGCCATGCCACCACCGGGATTCGAACCCGGGTGCTGCCGCATCGGCCACAACGGCAGCCCGCCGGCTAAACCACACGACCACGCCAGCACGGCACTAATTGGCTTTGTAGTTTCTCGAAACACCTTATGTTAATAAAGAAAAATATTATTATTATATTATGATTTTGATGATCCTACACGAATTAATTTTGTTTTGAGAGAGCTTTGTTTAATAGAAAATAAAAACTTTCTACTATTTCTATAATCGTTAAGATACTAAAACCCAAATACAAACCCAGAAATCCAAAGATTTGATTAAAAACAGAATATAAATTGAGCTGCATATATTCTCGAACAACTAAAATAAGGTTACTGGGAATTTGAAGTATGGTGAAGTGTAGGTCCCCAAATGGAATTGTATCCGAAAAAACCTCAAATATGTATTCAATGCATTTCTCTGGACAGTTGCACCAAACATTATCAAAATCATTATAATAGGAAAGCGCAACTTCCATGGATTTGTTGAATTCCTCCGATGTATTGCAGAGTTCTAGAGAGTTCGAATTCACGAATGGTAATCTGTAAGATTAATGAATGGATAAGATTAAGTACACTTTCATATCAGTAAATCATCTAAAAGATCTCAATTAATATAGAAAGAAATATATAAAAAGAAAGAGAAATATGAAAAGAAAGGAAAGAGAATAGAAATGATAATAACAAAGTATGATAACAAAGCAAATTGAAACAATTGTACCATATCAGAAATTCGTTTTAAATAAATGCTTTACGTTAATACAATTAAATGATATGAAATAATCATAAAATCAATTAAATAATCATTAACCAAACATAACATCTAAATTGAACAGACATGTAGATGCTTCCATAAATATTACAATCAATTCTTCACTTTAATGTTAAAAATCCTTTAATTTTCTTGTTTTTAATTAAAGATTTCTTAAATAAACTTAAGAAAATGTGAGTGAGTCAGCTATATTGATATGGTACAATTGTTTTAATTTGCTTTGTTATCATATTTTGTTATTATCATTTTTATTCCTAAGAAGAGAAAGGTTTTCTCTTTCTTTTTATATTCTTTTTATATTGTATATTGTATTTTTTTGAGATTCCTGAAGAAGTCCTCTAATCACGACGAAATATAGAATGATGAGTAAAGAAGATGTAAGATTTATTTGAGTCCTTTTTCTATATATATGTAATAAGAATTATAAAAGTTGTGATGGAGATCTCAATTTAGTTATAAACAAGCTATTATTTACCTACAGCTTGCTTTTTCTTCCATTATTTTATCAAAACAGTCACTGCGGCATCTTATTACACTGTTTGATTCAGCGCATGGATTACCTTTACTATTCAGTCGCTCTATCTATGAAAGGAGGGAAAAAACATACGTAAATCATGTAACGTAGGTGACCTACAAATCCATATGTAATCGTAGGACTATTTATAAGCATTTATCTATAATCAGCTTTGCTAGTTTATCGCAACTTTAATAAGAACCAAAATGTATTGAAATTCGATGTCATTTGAATCTTAAAAGTTAATCAGAAATGAATTCAACATTTAAGCTTTTATTTTTGAGCATAAATACGGTTCATTTTTATTTTTAAATAAAGGCATTTAATGAAAATTAGATCTGATAGAAATAGGAAAAGATTTATTGTTTAACATTATTATTATTATTATTATTATTATTATTGTTGATTTGTCACAGCATAATGAGTTTTACAATAGGATTTCGATAAGTAATACAGAGCTTTTCATAAAATGAATTTTCATATAACTTTTTGTGTCAGAGGGATAAACATTTTGGATTATTATTAATTAAGGTTTTAACTTGTTATGTTCAGATTACTATTTTTGTTTTTTTTTGTTTTGATTCTTTTCTGGTAACCACCGACTACGAGGCTGGAAAGATGGTGCATGTGCTGAATCGAACCCTAAAACAAAACTATAACTTATTTGACTGAGTTTAATGAGTTCGATCTTTGGAACCTGATATATTTGACCACTCCTACACTCTTTACGGGAGGAAGGACTCTATGATCTGAGTGAGAAAAAACTGTCGGAAATAGAACTGCATTCCGAGTAACGAAGACGAAGGTTAAGAGGTGTGCATCGTCCGAAGTTGAATTAGGAGCGTATTGGTCTAAAACTATCCTTGATGGTTTAAACACATTAAGTTTAAAATATTTTTTATTTCTTTTAAAATTTAATTATAACAACTGTTATATGAATTGTTAAATATAGCAAGAGAATTTTAGTAAACCTTGTTCTTTTACTACTTTCTACTCCTAAACAAAGTAGTTATTGTAGTTTATTATAATGTAGAACGTTAACCCTTTACTTTTTTTAGTTCTTTGTAATTTTAAGGTTTATTATATTTTTAAAGTTAGTGCATTTAATTTAACGGTTTTTTTTTTTTAAATAGGGTTCTTAGCTTCATTTGTTTTTTGGAACCTTGTAATTTTTATAATGACTTCAGACGAATAATTTTTTCATTTAGATTTAACTATATTTGAACCTTTTAAGGAGACTTGAGTTTTATTTTGTATTTATTTATCTTAAAAGGAACGTCTCTAGGTTCTTGTTTTGTTATTAAGTTAATTTGTCTTTCTCCTGTTTGTTAATAATTTTGATGACATTTGATTTTGTTTGTTTGTTAATTATTACTTAATGTGTTTTAGTTAAGTTCTTTAACTGACTTATGGAAGTATTTCGCTTGTTCAAGATACATAAAAAGTAAAGAAGATCTGTTTAATCGAATAAGGTAAGCGAAGTTTTTTTTTTTTTTTTGGTAGCAGAGCTGTTTTATGTAAAACCCTGTACTTGTTCCTTACAAGTTAGTATAGAGAAAGAGCAGTTAAATGATGTAAGGATGATTATATAAAATTACGATTAGGTAATGCCATTAAATTTAAACTTCTAGGAATTTAACAGTCTATTACCCAGGTAGTATCTCAGTAATGCCACTTGAGACGGATTGTTCTCCGAAACGTCAATCTATTTGCAAGTCGATATTTTCATTTTAGCACTCGTCCAAAATTTGTCATGTTAATGAAAACAAATTACTAAAGAAATTCATAAAGGATAAATGCTGTCATTACAATAAATATCAATTAGTATAAAAATTGACATTTTGATACGATACTGCAATAAACATCAATTTCAGGTGACGTATGCGATTCCTGAGAAAAAAAGTTTTCAGTCGAAATAACTTATCGGAACTTAATGGTTTGTGAACTGCTATTCAGTATTCAAATCACAATTACATCGGCTTCAGTGAGATAGAGTGAAGAACAATTCAGATGGCACAGACAGAATCAAAGTATGGATGGTTGAAGCCCTGGATTAATCATTAAGCAATATAAGCACGTGCTTAGGCCACCAACAGAACAAGATACTGGTACTGTAGCCATGGAATTTTAAGGATTTCCAGATCCAAAGACATGGTTTTGTGGAAAATTAGAGGAGCCTCAAATATTTATTATTTGTAGCCTACTTTATATTATTATAGTTAATTCACCAACTTTAGAGTGTATTGTCATCTGATATCTGAAATAACTTTCTGACAATATTTGTCTCAGCTTAGATATAGTTATATATCTTTGACTTACCAATGCTTTTCACCATGAATTTGGGTTTTTTTTTAATAATCATTAGAAATATATATATGATGCACTGTGTTTTATGTTTGTCAGTGGTTTTTTTTTCCTCTGTTTTTTGCTTCTGTGCTTTTCAAACCTCCCAGATAAAAAGTTTTTTATTTAAGTAATAAAATT
>JAFIDM010124299.1:0-12077 GCA_023159025.1 Thereuonema tuberculata | reverse complement strand
AGAAATGACAATGAATCAAATGGGGTAAAAACTCGCTAAACTTTCAAAGTATATTTTTTGAGGAATTGAAAACTATTTCTTTGAAAGATTTCGTAAATCCTGATCAAAAATTTATCAATGATGAAAGTGATCGTTTATTTCATTATGATTTTGTTAATGTCTACTGTTATTAGGAACTTTAATTAAAAATTGGCTCATTTTAATTTTCAAGTTCATCATTTATTAAAGGAATGTAGAATAAAAATCTAAAATTAATGGGAGTTCTGACTTTCAAGTATGAAATGGTGTTGATTTATTATAATAATAATAATTATTATTTAGTTGTTTTATCTTATTAGTTATTACAAACACCAACTACATAATTACCTTCGTTCTTAACCCAGAAATCTTAATTAATACGAAGGTATTTAAAAAAAAATGGAAGAATTCATTATTTACAGAATCTTCGGAGATTCAAGTCTTAATTTCATTTTGAATTTCCTCTGACTTTTCTCTTCTTCTTAATTAACATATCTTTTGAGAGAAAAGATATTGTAAATAATATAATGCAGTATCTTATCTTCAATAAAAGAGAATTCTAAACTATTAACTATTATTAAGGGAACAAACAGATTTTAAAATAACATCGTAATCGCATTTCATTTATCTTCATTCAGAAACACGAAAAAAAATTCTGGAATTTGTTTTTAAGTTAAAATTCTATTTGGTTTGGAACAAATTTTACTTCCCGAAATCCTGATTTTACTTAATTGATTTCTTACAACATGAATAGTGATAGAAATCTTAGTCATTTTAACTTCTTTACAAGAATTTCAGCATTTACAGAAAGGGTCGGGTTAAACTGAAATACAAGAATTTGTGAAAATGAATCTGTGAGATTTCTACATCATATACTTATTGAAACTCTATTGTCCGGATTAGTAAAATATTCATAATAAAAGTTCTGTTGTACATTAACAGACTACCCTAAGTGAGGACTGAATAATCATTACCATATATTGAATTATTCATTTTCAGTTTTTCTATTATAATAATAAATGAATAGTTAATAGTAATATGAAAAAAGTAAGAGTTCTAAGCGCAAAAATCAAAAAGAACAATTGAGATAAAAACCAAGAAACTGAATTTCACGTTTTGTTGAGTCCATATGAAAAAAAAGGCCTAAACTCCCTTGTTGATTTATTACTATAGAATAGAGGGAGAAATGCCATAGAATTAGGAAATGTTAAGTGAAAACGTGTCTCAAATCGTAACTAAAACATAAAATCATGACGATTAATACTAGAATATCCGTAGAAGGATGGAACTAAACATTTAAAACTAATTTTAACAATCGTTAAAGATTTCCAAAGACATTAGCATACATTTCAATTAGATGTCAGAAAAATAATTGGCATTTCCTTTTTTATTGCAAAATTGAAAGAGTGAATTTCTAACAATGGTTATTGGTTTATTAATGCGTATTGGGTCAGGAGCAAAGCACTTGGGTAATAAGGAAGGATATAACCAATTCTGAATGAAGTTCTAAATGTATTTTGTATCTGCAGTTGGTATCGGTGTTATTTTCATCATCATTTCGATAAGTAATGAGTTCCATTTTGTATAAGTTCATATATTCCGGGTCACTCCTGTGCGTTACAGTCAAAACATGCCTCGTCCTTAAGTTTTGAACACCTGTGTATAACATAAAAACTCTAAATGTAAAATATAAGACAACTAACTACTTACTTCAGGGGTTACTTCTTTTTTTTCTGTAATTCCAAGGAGATAGTAAATTGACATACCTTTAAAGAAAGGAAAAAAAAAACATTTTAATTTATAACAAGTGAAATGTAGGAAGCATAACTATATTTTATTATGAAAAGTAATTGAGATAATTTATTTTGTATTAGAAATATATAATTATACCTCATTGTTTTACAACAAAAGCAACACAGGTCTTGTCTTAAATATTAATGAAAGTTCATATTATGTAAAGATTCTTTCTCAAAAACTGAAATTTCAAATACAGAATAAGTAACTAGCTATTTATTCATTTCTTACTTCATAAATATATTAACAAAAATAATAAATTCAAAATGCATACTTTGAGTGCATGATTATTATACTCTCTCATACAGTATTAACATTGCGAAATCTATATGTATAAAAAAAACATTG
Source organism: Thereuonema tuberculata (assembly GCA_023159025.1). Taxonomy (NCBI): domain Eukaryota; kingdom Metazoa; phylum Arthropoda; class Chilopoda; order Scutigeromorpha; family Scutigeridae; genus Thereuonema; species Thereuonema tuberculata. The sequence continues at coordinate 9,917 of JAFIDM010124299.1, read as the reverse complement.
TTGTTTTTTTTCTCGCCACTACTACTCCGAAACCATTAGACAATTTTTTGTTTATACACATAAGGTTTCAAATGTTAGATAGTCTATAATATTGAGGGTGACTACTTTTTATTTTGTATCTATGTGGGTCAACCGGGAGTCACGTGACTTAAAGTCAATTTCTAAACCGTTCATTTCAGATTACCAAAATGTAAAGACAAGTTGTTCCTCTCATTGAAATGAACTTTTTAAAAGTAGATCCGGTCGCGGTCAAAGGTTACGGGACTGAGAAAATGACCTCAGAATCCAAGGTCACGTGATCACTAATACTTTTAAGGGATTGCTAGTTAAAGATAAAAGAAACCATAACTTCTATTATACATCCGATTAATTATTATTTTTTACAGATAACTCGGTTCATAGATTTTAAAAGTCTTGGTTTCTCTATTTGTATTTCATTCAAAATAAATCTTATTAATTCAATCATGTAATTTAATATTATATTATTGCTTCAGAGAAATGATTTCATAAAATGCAGTTTAAAATACACGTCTTCAGAATGTGAAATCTCAACTACGTCAATTCGTAGAATCTGAACTACGAATGTGAAATCTACGTCAAATGTGAAATCACTATAAATGTAAAGCGTAGACACAAGATATTTCTTTGGAAGTTGCGAAATCACTTTCTGTTTCTCTTTATTATTTGAACGCTAATTCGAAAGATGGAAACCAAACATTTTTCACACTTTCAATTTCGTTATGGACTGAGGAAGATTTCTCAAAGCAGTTCCATTTATTGAAGCTTTGTTGTCTTAGATCGTTACAATGTTTTTTGTTTTTAAATCACGAAAATAAAAAAAAATAAAAATAAAACAAAAAAATAAACGAAAAATTGGGAAACATAACTTTTGCCAAACTTGTTTCCCTTCTATATGATATACCAGCACATTGACAAAGAAATAAATACAAAGAATCAAAAAAAAGTCTTTCTTTTTAAAATATCAAAATTTAAAAACATCAACATAAATATATATAAGTTTTAGATGAACGGTAGTATTCCGAAAAACAAAACAAAAAAAAGCATACGGTACCGATTATTGTCATTAAATTCAGCATCAGGGTTTGTCGGTTTTGAACTAAGTCATCCGATTCACATGATACCAGGGGCAATGAAGAACATTAATCAGTAACGATTTTATTTCGAGTGAAACAGCATTATTTTATAATAATCAGAAGAGGAACCTGGAAGATCAAGAACTGAGGTAATGGATCTGCTTTAAGGCTTCGGCCTGTATCCTGAAAACTATAGATGAAGTCATTTGTCAGTTCGACATGGCACCTACTGAGTGAGAAAGATTATCTCTTCGTAGTTTACAATATACATTCAACACAATTTGTTTAGAATGGCTATGTTAAGCCAAAGGTTTACCAAGACGATTGAACACGACAGAACGCAGCCATATTGAATCATTAATTGAATTAATTTTTCACATTTAACCTCGTTATAAATGAGACAATTATAAAAATAATGTACGATGATGTTACAAAACGTCACTTTAATATCCAATTCATAACAAAGTCTTATCAAATGTGATAAAATTTATTGATGAAAGTGTTTAGTTACGGTCTTTTTCCTTGCTCGAGATGGCAAACCTAATTATAACTCTGTAACTTCTATTTAGAATATCTATCTATCGGCAATACAAGCCGATATACAGATTGTCAATTAACAGTCTAACGATGTCCTATGGTAGATTCTGCAAATCATTTTGCAATTATTGAGCTAGTTCAGTCACATTCTCTGATGGCTGAAACTGACTTCGTTGCAAATCCTAGATTGGCGAGTATGTTTAGCGAATCTGACTGGCCAAGAAAGGGTATGAACTCCACAGAGATGAGGTAGAGGTTTTGTAGAGAGAATTTCATTGTGAGGTTTGGCGTTATTATGCTTGGGAACGGGAAGGCGTGATAGCAGACGCAATACAAATGGCAGCAGAATGTTCTCAAAGGAAGGGTGCTGGCAAAGTATCGTATAACAATACTATCTTATAACAATACTAGGGAAGGTCGGTTATCATAGGAAATGACTCCTTACACTGTACTGCTAGACATGATGGCAATTTGTTGTTCGGCCATTATATCTGGGTTTGATTGAAGAGATGACCACGTCTTTTCTATATATGGATATAGTTCATCTGCGTCAAGAGAGAAGCGGCCATACTCTCTGAACAGCAGACAATTCCAATTAGATGCCTCAGAGGATTCCAGAATTCGATGTCACTACAGACCGTGCTAGCCGTGCTGACGTGGTCGTGCGGTCTCGGCGGCGGCCAGCCGTGGCGGCCAGTGCGCCAATACCTGGGTTCGAATCCCGGCAGTGGCATGGCTGTTTCAATTTCCTTTCCTGTGTTGTCCAGCTTCTTCTTCACTTTCTCTTCGGTCTGACGTCATTCCTTAATGGCGTCCTGGGGAAGGCCACGGGAAAGCACCCCAGTATCTTTCCCTTGAAATTCTAGGGAGTCTGTTAGGGGTTCGCCATCTGGGGAACACTAGCGCTCCCTGGAACACGGAGGCTTCGGATACGAAGCGCGCACTTCGGTGCGTACCGGCCATACATACATTATACAGACCGTGCTATGGTGGGTGGTCAGTGACAGACGTCTTAAGAAACGCTTGAGAATGAAATACTCGTCTCTGCCAGTCGTCACCGTGTAATGTAATAGAAGCTCATTATTTTTATTATTTTTTTATCAATTTATTTATCTATCTTTGATTCTAAACATCTAATTTTATTATATTCTGATGGATTTTTTTTAATGGAACATGTAGTTTTTCTTCTTAGTCTTGTTGTAAAAAAAATTAAAATTAAACTTTGCTTTAATCTAAGTTCTTCTTTCTATTTGTATCATTGGTCTTCAATTAGTTATTCAGGTTTATTATTCACGTATGGTGATTCAGGGTTATTCAATATTTATTGTCTTGATTTCTAATTTTAATGTGAAAATGTTATATTTTATTTAAGCCTTCACAGATGTAATACTACTGTAATTTTAGGCCTTTTTGTCTTCCAATTGATAATGACATTATTATAATCTTATTAAGCTAAATCAATTACTTTGTTCGTTTGGCGTAGATAATTTAATGAAGTAGCTAAGCCTGTGTATTGGTTTCTTTATTAATTGAAAATGTATTTTCATTCTTGTCATGCGCAGAAACTTAAGTTTTTTTCTCGTTCCCACCCAGAAAGAAAGTCAGTATGTTACCAAGCGGAGATTGGAATGGGTCATTTTGCTTCGTATCTACATACAATGCAGCGCCGTTCAACGTTCCCCCCCTCTGACTGCTGAGACTTCAACCCAAGCCTGTTATTGGACCCGTCCTCCACGTGGATTCGACCATGATCCTTTTAGTTTTTTGTTCCCTTATAATTGTCATTTTAATTTATAAATTTATTTGCTTGAAAACGAACCGCAGGACGGTTGGAAAGCTTGCAATTTTTAATATTTAAATATATCATGAGTTTTAACCTAGTGTGTTGGCCTTATTATTTTGCTTTTAATACTATGTTACACACGTTAATTTTAATTTCTAATATTTTTGTTGTTATACAAATTTTGTCTCTTATATCGAGGCAGATGAGGCAACTTTAATAGATTTTGTAAAAGCTGCTGAATTTCTCATTGCTGTTATTCTAGATAAACTCTTTGTACAGAAACCTGTTCGAAGGTGTGAACTGGGTCTCCGGGAACTGACCTTAACAAAGTGTGCGAATACTTGATTTTCCACAAACGAGAAATTGCGCCATTATATATTCTTAGTCGAAATCTATGGATTTTTCAGAAAAGCTAAATAAAATATGAAGCTCGTAAGCTGAATTAGTTCGACTAACTCAGTTATCTCATTCTCAAACAAATTATCATTCCATTTACTCGTGAACATCAATTACGACACTTTTGGCAAATGTTTTGTTTTCTGTGTATCAGGTTCGTTTCTTCTTTATTGCAGAGTAACTATCAATGGTGAGAAATCAAGTTACCTGCAATGCTTACGATCGAATATATTTACAAAAATATAAATATTTTGTCCCCCGATAAATATTCACTACATGTTTTTATATAATACAATATATTGGTTCCACATGTCACCACCAAGTTCATCTGTGGCACTATTACGTACAACAATATTTTTAGTTCCAATTGTTTAAAAAGAATGTTTGTGTAGTTCCAATTGTCGCCTCCAGATGCATATGCGGGAATTTGACGAAAGTTGGCATCTCCATTTACACCCCTTTGGACCCCAAAATAGGAAATTCGTCGAATATGGGTCTTTGATTTTTGATTGAAGTTAAATCGTCTACATCAAATGATAATGTCTCTTATTTGGTGTTTACCCAAAAACAAAGTATGACAGATTCACTAAACCTAACTGCATTTTTAATTTATAGATATAATTAATAATATATAATGAATAATAAATAAAAGCAATGTTTGCACATCCCTTCATCGTCCTCCCATTTACATCCCATAGTTCTAGTTTTTGTCCCCCAATTAATGTTTATACACAATATATTTTTATATATATGTGATACAACAATATTTTAGTTCATATGGCCCAAGTTCATCTGTGGCACTATTATGTACAACAATATTTTTAGCTCCAACTGTTTAAAAAGAATGTTTTTGTAGTTCCAATTGTCGCCTCCAGGTGCATATGCGGCGATTTTAAGAAAGTTCGCATTCCCGTTTCCACCCCTTAGGACCCCAATATCGGAAATTCCTCGAATATCGGTCTTTTTGATTTTTGATTGAAGTTTATTCGTCTTCATCATATGATAACGTCTTTTATTTGGTGTTTAGCAAAATACGACGGATGACAGATTAATTTACTCTACATAATAATATTTTTAATGTATAGATATATAATGAATAATACTCTCGATATTTCATGATAAACCAAATTGAAAATTATCAAACGAAGTTCAATTGTAGCTTTACTTTAATGATTCTAATGTTTTAGTAAAATAAATATTTAAAAGAATTGTTTCAAAAATATAGAAACACATTTCAAAGAGGTTGGAGGATTAAAATAACACCTGACAAGTAATAAACAAAATCAAATGAACAGACACAACTACTTTTGATCAGGAAGAGAACTTTTTCTTTTCCATGTTTGCTAAGTGAACACAATCGAATCTCATTTGTGGTTTTTCTATTTTTAAGTCCACAGTTAGATCCCAAAAGAAATACATAGATTTTGTGTGAGATTAAGAATATTTCTTTAATTCAGAAACAAGAGAGTCGATTCAAATAACACCCGTTGTTTTCAATCGCAACAAACATATCCAGGTGTCAATTTGAATAATATAGGCCTAACATCTGAAATTTGTTTACGCCGTTACAGCACTTATAAAATAAACTATCTATTTAACCTCATTTCGCTAAATTCCTGCAAATGAGTTATTTAAACGATGTCACATATCCTCCTCAACCTAACATATAAAATGCCTTACATTTTCTTGTCTTACAAATGAGAAAAACAAAGCCTGATCGTTACATTTGAAGAAATTACACAAAATTTAATCATAATTTAAAATTCTTTCGACCGAATATTCAATCAATCAAAAATTCGCACCCAGTGAATGAATATAAGGAATCCCGAAGGGCGAATGTCGCTTTCAGGGACAAAGAGGTTTGTGGATTTTGATTGCGTTTATCTACCTTGGCTCCAGGGGAATTCTTGCCCCTACGATCACATGATGGAGTTTGAAAGAGGACGTGCCATCGGAGTACATGAGGCTGGATGGACAAACCGACGAATCGATCGGTGTTTAGGTGGAAGCGATGCGGCAATTAGACGATGGTGACTGGAAAGAGATAGATTTCAGATACAAGAGGACAGCGGACGACTTAGGACGACAGCAGAAAGGGTCAGAGCAACTGATACAGAACTAGATTCAAATTATTACAAATATTAGAAGTTCACTTTTTACTGCAGAGGAAGAATACATTTAAACAAGGTATGGAAAGCAATTAGATAACCAATCACAATGCTTCGCAACGTCTTCTGATAAGGAACCCTTTTCTAAAATATCATTGATATTGCTTTAAATTACTTATTATTATAAATCTGATTGTTGCGAATGCAAAATGCGCAATTGTTGCGATTGTTCTGCTTAAATATAATTTAATAGATTTTTAATGATATTTTTATGAGATTTATAATAATATTTTAATGAGATTTTAACGATATTTGCCTACGTGACAGACAAAACGGGAATATAAGTCTACTAATCTTATCAAAGACTAAAACTGATATACGATTTAAATTTTATCTTGCCCATACTTAAGCTTTTACTAAAGTATTAGAAAATACTGAATCACTAAACGATTTGTAAACGTAAAAAAAAGATAATTGGGGCAAAGTAAATAGAAGAAGTAAATTTATGGTTTTTAATAAACACAAACTCAATTTGCAATCTATCAAACACCTGTAGAATGGCTAGAAGAGACACTAATATAGATTGAAGCAACTACTAGTTTATTCGAAGCCCTTGTAATTCAAAGGTGAAGGGTTGTTTGCCTTGTGTTCCTTTAGTAAATCTAGAGTCCATTTTGCACCATTGGGGGCAGTTCTAGTAAGTGTCCATAGTGGATACCATATCAGTTCTCAACATAATAGATTCATAATTATATATCAGATTTTTGTCTAATTGCCATCATTTTTCATGACCCACTCAATGACCTTCTAAACCGTAAGTAGCCTGACGGAAAACCTTCGGATAATTTCTTTTACTTAAAAAGAATTTTATTAATGCGTTGTTTGGAACAGCAGAGCAAAGTTTCAGATATTTATTTCCCTCATTTCTTACTTAAAATATCAGATACTAAGAAATTTAAAAAATTAAAATGAAAACATATGTAAAATATCAGATGCCATGTTTTCATTTTCATTTTTTATATGTCGTTTTAACTTAATTTAAGGAGTAAAAATTTGAATTATTAATGAAATTATAGAATACACAAATACTTTTTGATCGCTTAAAAGGTTTTCAGAAGTTTTTAATGGAAATTGTATTTATTAAGTTTAAACTAAAGGAAAAATGAAATTTGAAGGTCATTGTATTTCTGAAATGTCATCATATGTTTAATATAATGATAATGAAGCGATAGCAAAGAACTTACTTACACAGCCGTTAAAATTTTTCAATTCATTTTTACATTATGAAAAAAAGTACGCAGTATTTGCAGAAAGTAATGAAATAACCATGATGTTGTTTTTCGATTACGTTTCTCAAAACGGATTCTATTCTGTCTTGTTTTATCACCGGAAATAAAATGGTGAAGAAAATAGCAGAGAATCTTAAATTGGTGAATTACCTGAGACTGAGAGTGTTTAAGAGCAATTACGAATAATTCAAATCACAGCTTTCTAGTAAACACAAAATAAAAGAAACCCATTACAACTTACTACTCAAACGCTTACTTTATTAACAGGGACACTAGTATTGGGGTGATAGAGATCGCTTCCTCGGAGTGGCCCTTTGTAACTTTCTTTAAACTGCCAAACGATCTATACTGTCGCCAGCAGCCCATTTTCTTATGTAGCGACGTTTTTATTTTTAGTTATTTCAAATGCAGCCAATTAATGACCTTTGTCAAGGCCTTGACAAAGCCTCTGTTACACTATTTTTCTAGAGCGCAGGCGGATTAAGCAATGACAAATTCTCTCAAATGAAAAGGATTATTTCTTCTTACGATATTGATGTTTAGGATATTTTTGAAGCAGGATACTGAAAATTTAAACTTCTATCAACTTAATGGATATAAGACATATTCTCTAAGTAGAGGACGTCGAGTTGCTTCAGGTATAATTGTTGAAATTTAACTCAGGTGGATGATTTAACTGCAAGTACGAAAAGATCTAATTTTTCTATGCTAAAATGTCCCTCTTTTCATACCTTAAAGGTATTTTTGGGACCTGAATTCTGAAGTCAATAAGACTACTACCTCCCTCTCGAATATTAATGAAAGTTATTACACTTGAAACTATTTTTGATCAACATCCCACTCCGTTATGGACTCACATTTTCACTGATGGCTCTGCATCGAAGTCAATAGAAATACAGGTGCAGGGTTTATTCCTACTTTTTTCCTATTTTTGAGCCAGTTGGAAGAGTGGCTACCAACTTCGATGGGGAGGTTAGAGCTATTTTATTGGCTCTAGAGTTTGTTTGTACGAGTCCCTTGAAACAGTATGTACTCCTTATTGATTCTCAGGCTGCGATTCTGGCCCTTAAAGAGTAGATTAATAATGTCGGGATGAATATTATCATGTGTCTCTCGTTAATCTCTGAGGCAGAAAACCAGGGAAATGAAGTTGTTTTCCAATGGATCACAGGACACTGTGGAGTTTATAGCAAAGACAGAGCGGATGAGTTAGCCCGTAAAGGCTCGTTAAAAGTCAGCGAAAAGGATCATCCACAGCTACTTTAAAAGCGATTGGAAGAAAAACGTATACTCAACAAGCTGTAGGTAAAATTTGGGAAAATTCTTGAATAAAGATGAAAGACTTCCGGCTGATTTTCCACGAGATATAGCTTTTGCATGTTTTCGAGATATTACCGGACACGACAATTTCAACAAGAATCTTCTTCGCATAAGAGTGTCCGACTGTCCTATATGCCCTCTTTGCCATAATGGAGATAGGACGTAATGAACTAGAAGACCGCCCTGCTTTAATTGATGTTCGTAATTTAATGAAAAATTTTAATAAATATCAACGACTCCCTATACTTTATTGGGCTACTCGAAATCACATGGCCGCAAGGATAGAGACTGGTGTAGGATAAAAAAAAGTATAGTTTGGATCGGAAATATCATTATTCCATCCGTTTTAGCATGTTCTATACGGTCGGGGCATTGTCAGAAAGTTAAGATCATCTTTCAGAAAAACCAGGACTTTTTCTGGTTACACTCTGCCAAAAGAAAGGATGTAACTCCAAGCAGATCGCATTTTGAAATGACAGCAAACACCAATGACACGCGCGATACAGACCATGTGACACTGAGCAGTAGAGCCTTCTATCGGATATCTCAGCAACCACTATTATTAAGGCAAACTTATTATTTTAAATTCTAGCGGTTATGATATGAAATCTAGCGATTTTCTGATCGATCTCGTAGTTAGTGAAAAATGAATGGTGGCTATCCAAGCTAACAATCCTTAAATGAGAGAGGTTTATACAATGGCTCCAATTGCTATTAATTATTTTCTCCCGAACTTACTATGCTTCATAAACTATAAAATCGTACAGAACAAGAAAAGGTTCCTCTAAAGCTTATTAAAATATTGATTATGAAAATTCACTCTGTGTCTCGGATCGTCCAATATTGCTAAGAAATTAGAATATTTCTTTTTCTTCTTAAAGAATTCGACAAATCCTTCCTCCTCCTATAAATAAAAATCTTTAAAAAAACTACCTAATATTTTTCTGAATTTCTAAGTACATCATTCAAAAATAGCAATTAGTGAAAGAAACAAAGTGAAAAACATTAAAATTGAGAATTATGGATTAAATTAAATTCATCAAATAAAAAAAGGAGATTTAAGGATCATTATTTCTCTATTTGAATCGTAATTTTTAGTTTGAGAATAATTAGGTATTTATTTATTCAATAGAAGATGAATTTATGATTGGGCATAGAATATGAGATGATTATTTCATCTCATTTCGTCCTGGAAATGCTCCTACCCCGAAAGCCTGCAAACTCAGATGGAAAGCTGTGCATATAACTAATATATACGTATATATTTGAATACAAAGAAATACAAATTTTATGTATTGTATTCGGAAGCGCAGAGCTCGAGTACGACATCTTCTAGCAAAAACAAAAACAAAAGCCATTTGGGTGATCACAGACTAAAGTCAATGTGTTG
>JAFIDM010124298.1:0-12078 GCA_023159025.1 Thereuonema tuberculata | reverse complement strand
CTACTCGCCTAGCTGACCACCCAGCTTCCATCATCCCGACGATTCTCCCTCTCTCAAACTGCGACAACTGCGTATACTGCCTTCGAACACGGCGTAATGGCATGTCTACCTCAGCTCTTCCTTTGTAAATGATTCAGCACACTCAAACAAGCTTTGGTTACCTGTTTTATACTCCGCAGAATACGATGTTCAACGCCCTCTACCGGCTATACGTAATGCACAATCACGCTGCATTTCTAATCTTTTGCATATCTCCCCGACATGTACCTAAATTGCAAGTTTCGTTACGATCCCGCAATTATTTCTTGGTGCGCTAATTATTTTGTCCATGATTATATTTGTGTTTTATTATTCGATATTTTGATTATGATTTCATTATGGAGATATATCGGAGCCGTTGACTTGTAAAGATGTTGATTATGGAGTCTTCTTTGTTTATCTTTATATGTTTTGAAATCCGATCATAACAATTTAGTAATTAAAAAGGAGTAAGAAGTTAAGTAGTACTGAAACAACCATAACCCTTATGTTATGATTCGTAGATGATACCAAAGCGATGGATTTAACAGTGAAGAGAAGACTTAATCTATTTCTTGAACTGGCGAGCAGTGAAACTGTGTGTGCCTCTTATAATCCTTTGTCCATGTGGTAAGTGGAGCATAGAACCCCGTCGATGCGGCGAAGCTATCCAGAGCCACAGCTCCGTTTTTAAAAGAAACCTTCGGAGTGTTATCTACAGTGAAAGTTCGGCGGACATCGAAATTATCATCACGGAAAGTGAAATCGCTTCTTGGTTTTCGAAGATTCTAGTGAAATATAACAGTTTGTGCTAATGAACATAAGGGTGATGTTTATGACGAAAAGTTAATAAGTTTTAGAGTGTTGTGATTTAATATTTTGTGCTACAAAAAATGGTATGCCCAAAACTTTGACACACTCAGAAACTACTAACTGTAAATAATGTTTCTTTTTATTGAAGGCCAGCGACGAAAGTTCATCTTTTTTTTATTTTCTCATTTAAGCTTCTTCTTTCACCTGGACAATATAGTGAGGAAGGAAGCAGGAAAGTGGAAACTTTTGGCTTGAACTGAATTTTGGCGATAATGTAGCTGTGTGGAACTTATAGTTTTAACTATGTGTTTCCATATTAATTGATTTTTTTTATCTGTGTTTCTCTTTACATCTTGGATCCATTAAATCAATATTTTATTCTCCCATTAAATCTTGTTTTTAGTGTTTCTTTTATTTATCATCTCTCAGTTTATTTTGGTTTGTTTTTGTTCGTTTTTCTCAAAACCGAGCTGGTAGCACAGTGCGTTATCCTTACATATTCATGAGTAGATAATTTCTTTTATTAATTAAATAAATATTAATCCGTAACAGCAAGAATGGGGAAAGTAGTTTAAGGGAAATGGGACAACACGGAGAAAACTTTTCTGTTGAGGACCGTCCACCATGAAATGAACTTGAGAACCAAAACCCTTTGATGTTTGATTACATGATCCTCTCAAAATTTTTGAAACAAATTTGAATGAAATTGAATGCTATTATCACTTATAATGACTCTAGGAAAATCAAAATAATGGAAAATATCTTTTATTATTTTAATACAGTTTTCTGCATTGGCTACTTTCTATTGCTTTCCATCTATCGAACCTCAGAAGACAACAACTACAACAAACTGATGGACGTTGCTCTTCTTACTCCTGGGGAGGGGACCGGTGAAATGACTAGTGATGGAGTCCCATCGGTCACATATCTAAGCAAGCTCCCCTTTCCCCCATCAATAAGGAATGTATTCAATCTTTTTTTTTGGAATCTCAAGATTTTTCATTTATTTCCGATCCATCTGTTTATTTTTAATTCAAAAATGACAATTAGAACTATAATTGCCGAAATGTTGGAATATTTTAAATATAATATTCTTACATAAGCAAATTCTATGTTATATTGAAAAAAAAGCACGTGTACACGGGAGATGTTTGAAGAGCCAAGAAAGAAAGAAGCACTATTTCTATTACATAGAATACGGAAAAATCACTATTTGTAACTGAAAAACCATCACCATTTATAACTGAAAAACCACTGAAAGGTAGGAATTGAAATTAAAAAAAGAGTTTCAAGAAAGAAAGAAGTCCTATTTCTATTAGGTAGAATACTGAAAAATCACTATTTGTAACTGAAAAACCGTCACTATTTATAACTGGAAAACTACTGAAAGGTAGCAATTGTAATTAAAAAAAGGCGTTTCAAGAAAGAAAGAAGCACTCTTTCTATTAGTAGAATACTAAAAAATCACTATTTCTATTATGTAGAATACTGAAAAATCACTATTTGTAACTTAAAAACCAATTCTATTTGTAACACAAAAACAACTGAAATGTATATTTATTATTATTATTCGAGGACCATACACACCAATAAAAGAGAACTAACTTTTTGGACCAAGACATAATATCAGTAACATGTTTCGAAGAATCTTCATCCTGAGACTTGAAACAAAATGGACAACATGAGGATGAAGATTCTTTGAAACATGTTACTGATATTATGTCTTGGTTCATAGAGTTAGTTCTCTTTTATTGGTGTGTATGGTTCTGTAATAATTATATGACAGACACTATGGATAATAACAAAAGTATAGTTATATTACTAAAATCTTTTCTTTCTCTATCTGTCTGGTGCAATTGTTGTAATTTGTGAAAATAGAAATAATTTCTACAAGTTCACTACGGGAATCGAACATGCAATCCTCTGCTCCAAAGTTAAACGTTTTAGCAATTAGACCACGAGGACTACATTCTAACCTCTATAAAAAAAAATATCATAGATATATGATTCACATGCTGGTTCTAAAAGCAGTCGTGGATTGAGAAAATCTAGACATCAAAAATTAAATTAAAAAAAAACTTTTAAAAAATTTTATGATGTAATTTGTGTGTTTGTGTTTTTTTTTAATAAATAAAAAGTTGTTTTCCGTTACATATGCGAAGCTTCCGGAGCGAAGCGACGGGTAGCCGACTAGTCTATATTAATCAAATCTTTTATTTCTTTGTCTGTCTGTCTGATGCAATTTTTTGTGAAAATGGAAAATAGAAATAATTTTTACAATGAAACATCCGCGAGATGAATCGAACCTGCAACCTTAAATTCCGAAGTCAGACGTATTATCCATAAGGTCTTGGGGAACTACAACTATCTTTATATCGTTTTTTTACTTCTCTGTCCTTCAACTTCCCCCATCAATAAGGAATGTATTCAATCTTTTTTTTTGAATCTCAAGATTGTTTATTTATTTCCCATCCGTCTGTTTATTTGTAATTCGAAAATGACAATTAGAACTATAATTGCCGAAATGTTGCAATATTTTAAATATTCTAACTAATCCAAATTCTATGTGATATTTAAAAACAAGTGCATGTACACCGCAGATGTTAGAATAAAGGAAAGATAGTCAAGAAAAAAAGCAGCACTATTTCTTGTAGATATAATACTGAAAAACTTGTCAAAACACTATTTGTGAATCAAAAACCACTGAAAAGTATCGATTGTAATAAAAAAGAGATTCAAGAAAGAAAGAAGCACTATTTCTAATAGTTAGACTACTGAAAAATCACTATTTGTAACTCAAAAACCACAGAAAAGTATCCATTGGAATAAAAAAAGAGAGTCAAGAATGAAAAAAGCATTATTTCTATTAAGTAGAATACCGAAAAATTACTATTTGTAACTCAAAAACCCAATTGGAATATTAATTGGAATAAAAAAGAGTCAAAAAAGAAAGAAGCAGTATTTCTATGAGGTAGAATACTGAAAAAATCACTATTTGTAACTCAAAAACCATCATTATTTGTAACTCAAGAACAACACAAAAGTATCCACAGGAATAAAAAAGAGGAGTCAAGAAAGAAAGAAACATCATTTCTATTAGGTAGATTACTGAAAAATCACTATTTGTAACTCATAAACACAAATGACAAGTATCAATTGGAATAAATAAAGAGAGTTAAGAAAGAAAGAAAGAAACAGTATCTCTATTAGATAGAATACTGAAAAAAATCACTATTTGTAACTCAAAAACCACTAAAAAGTATCAATTGGAATAAAAAAAAAGAGTAAAGGTAGAAAGAAGCAGTATTTCTATTAGATAGAATACTGAAAAAAAAATCACTATTTGTAACTCAAAAACCATCATTATTTGTAACTCAAGAACCAGTCAAAAGTATCGATAGGAATAAAAAAAGGGAGTCAAGAAAGAAAGAAACACTATTTCTATTAGGTAGATTACTGAAAAATCACTATTTCTAACTCAAAAACCTGGAATCACATTTGTTGTGATCAGAAGGCTTTTTCAATAAATCTGACTCCATATACTTTAAAAGTTCTTGGCAATTATAAACAAAGTAAAAAAAAAATACACAAACCGGACAAGCAAACTTAAATCAACAACTTTTTTTTACTTTCTCTCTGGCCGTTGCTCAGCAACTACAACAATGCTAAGCTCGCAGGCTCGCACAGTACAGCCAACAACGGCAGCAATAATAAAAAAAAGGAAATCATGCAATAAATTCACAACACACTCCCCACCTTGAAATATTGAAATCAATATTTCAACAGTTCAACAGTCTTTTAAACTCATTATTTTAAGTTTTTTTTTTTTGAGAGTTCTGCATCCGCTTCTATTTCGAGTGGATACAATCTTTGAACCGGTCTCACTAAAATTCCGCCTTTGGTCTTGATCTTGGCCACTCGGATTACATCGTCCCGACCAGGAATAAGGTCCACTATTCTTGCTAAGGGCCACTCTTGCCTTTTAAAGTTCTCGGATCCCAGCAACACAAGATCACCTTTCTCCAAGACAGTATTCGTCTGCTTCTTAGTTCGTTGCACTAGCTGAGAAAAATATTCTTTTTTAAATCGTCGTTTCAAATCTTGAACAAGACGTTGCCTGTGGCGGAAACGGGATTGAAAGTTTTTAGTCTCTAATTTATCTAAATCCACTACACGAATATCTTCAATCTCTTTCAAAAACATAGCAGGTGTCAAAGGGATGAGGTCATCGGGGTCTTCTGATACGTAAGTCAAAGGTCGTCCATTGATTACAGCTTCTATATCAAAGAGAGAAGTCAGCAGCTCCTCATAGGTAAGAACGGCCTTTCCTAACATTCTTTTGAGAAGGTCTTTAACAGAACGAATGAGACGTTCCCACCATCCTCCCCACCAACTGGCCGTAGGAGGATTAAATTTCCATTCGATACCTTGCAGTTCTGATTTAGTTTGTAATTTGCATATTTCAGGATTTTTGAGAGCATTTGAAGCACCAACAAAGTTTTTTTCATTATCACAATAAATTATGGAGGGTCGTCCTCGTCTGGCTACAAATCTCCTTAAAGAAAGAAGAAACGATCCAGTGCTGAGTGACGTCACCAGTTCTAAATGAATTGCTCTATAAACAGCACATGTGAACAGAACAATCCATGTTTTGGATCCATCCTTTAGAATTAATGGTCCAGCTAAGTCAATTCCTACGATATCAAAAATAGATGCATCTTTAACCCGATCATTCGGTGAAGCAGCAGGTTCTGATTCTGCATTCTTTAATTTGTAACGTTTACAACGGATACATTTTGAAATGACACTTCGAATGGCTCTTCTACTCTGTATTATCCAAAATTTCCTTCTCAGATGATTCATTAAAAATTGGACACCAGCATGGCACTGAAGTTCATGTTCTTCCTTAATCAAGGCAGTAACTATTTTGTGTTCTCTTGGCAACACATACGGATACTTAAAGTCAGTAACTTCATTTTGCATCACTAATTTTGTTTTGACACGAATCAAATCGTTTTCATCTCTCATAATCTTCATTCCTTTAAGATTATCGCCTTCCGGTAAAAAAGATTCCATCTGTACACTTTTTAGTAGTTTCATTTCTGCTATTTTAAGCTCTCTAAAACTCAAAGATTTAGAGTTATTCAAAACTAAACTCCTTTTGGCATTGTTGCAAAATCTCAACATCCAGGCAACTATTCTTAATATTTGTGAATAACTATAGTTTTTCTTCATTTCAAAAGCTATCATTGTTATAGATTTATCAGCAGTTTTTCTCCTTTCAGACATTACGATTTCTTCATCCACTGCCTCTTCAATATCGTTAAAGGGCCATTCCTCTTTAGGAAGTGCTAACCACGTAGGTCCTTCCCATCATCTTGAATTCTTCAATTCTGAAGGATAGCAGCCTCGTGATACAAGGTCGGCTGGATTGTAGACGCCAGGAATGTGTCTCCAGTCCTGTGGATTTGTTGATTTACTTATTTCTTGCACTCTGTTACCAACAAAAGTAGCCCACTTTTCATTCCTTTTGATCCAGGCTAGCGCAGATGAAGAATCAGTCCAAAAGCATTCTCGAACAATTTCTAGTTCAAGAGATGTTCTTAGTAAAAAATCCAATCTACTTCCTAGGAGACAGCCTAATAATTCCAATCTTGGTTAAGTAGCCGCTTTAAGAGGAGCTAATCTAGCTTTAGCTAACATCAGTTGGACAAAAGTTCCACAATGGCTTTCCACCCTCAAGAATACAGCTGCTGCATAGGCTTGACTACTAGCATCCGTAAAAGTATGCAATGACCAATAATTACGATTCAGTTCACCATTCGTGAGTAATCTTGGAATTTCAATTTCTCTTAAACTGTAAATGTCATTGTATCTTTTTCTTAATTCATCAGCAATTACCTCTGGCAAAGGAATATCCCATTTAGATTTGGCTTTGACTTTATTTTTATCCATAGATTCCTTGTGCCATGTTTTCTGAAATAATAATTTAAAAGGAAGCAGAGCAGGAGCAAGAAATCCAATGACATCAAATACCTTTTGGATTATCGAAAGTAATAATCTTTTTGTAAGTACTTCGGGTAATGTCGGAAATTTGTCTTTAATATCAACAGATAAGATATCCAATTTCCTATTCCAATTCAGCCCTAGTACCTTTGTATCTGTTCCTATTTTTACATGTTCTTCATTGACTGATAAATTGGTTATCGTGGTCTCCCAGTTTCTCAGTTCCATTTTAGCTTCCAATAGTGTAGCAGTACATTTTCTTTGGAAGACTTCATATTCTTCCACTAAATTAACTGAAGTTACACAGTTATCAACATATAAAGAATTCTTTAACCGGCTTATGATCGATACATCTTCTTCACAAGCTTTGGCTAAATGGTAATCTAACACAGCTCCTAATATAAAAGGACTGCAAGTGGCACCAAAAACAACCCAAGTGTGTCTGTAGATTTTCATCTTCCGATTGTCGTAATCTTCCCACCAAAGAAAACGAAAGTATTCTCTATCATGTGGTTGCATTTCAATCATTTGAAAGGCTTTTCGTATATCTGAAACAACTCCAATGATGTTTTCTCGAAATCTCAACAGTATTTCAGGGATTAAATGAATGTAATTAGTACCCTTTTCTAAACAGTCATTGAATGATATGCCTAGTTCTATTTTACAAGATGCATCAAAAACTGGACGAACTGGAGTAGTTAAACTGTCTGGCATGACGACAGGTCGGTGTGGAAGATAGTGACATTCCTTCTTTACCTCTTCATAAGGTAATTCTTCGATAAATCCCTCCTTTTCCCAATCTTCAAAAATTTGTGCATAATTTTGAAATAGCTTCATCTTTTCCAGTTTCTGTGTTATTCGTTCTAGTCATTTTTCTGCCATTTCTCGGTTCGAGGGAATCTCTGGATATCCTTGTTTCCACGGCAAAGCTACTTCATAACGTCCGACTTCATTTCTCTTTAAGCTACTTAAAAAGTTTTCTTGTACTTCTCTGTTGTGTTCCTTTGCTGATTGAACTTCTATTGGATCTTGAATACCAATGGTTTCTAAATTCCACAATTCAGTTAAAGACCTATTTTCATAGAACATCGATATAGTGGAATTAGTTAGATTCACTTCAGGACAGGGATCAGTTCTTTCACCACCTAAAGTCCATCCTAACTTGGTTTCTATGGCAGAGAGTCCAGTAGATAAAGGGATAATATTACTAGTTAATATTTTTGCATACACGTCCATGTCTATAAGAAGTTCTATTTCTGGGCAATCATTCCCAAAATCACTAATCCAAATCTTCTTTCATTTTAAATCTCTCAGCAAACTTGGAGAGCTTGAAATATGAGGTATTGATTGGCAAATTGTTAATAGATCTCTTACTTCTATTTCATAACTTAATTTTCCTTTGGGTTTCTTAACTCTAATTCTATATTTGTTATGGATTATCTCGGGAGTTTGACTACCACCAAATAGAGCATGAGTTACAACTTCTTCAGCAGATGGTTTTAGTTCTAATTCTTTTGCTGTCCTTTTCAACAAGTACGATCTCTGAGAACCACAATCTAGAAAGGCCCTCACTCTTTTTTCTTTATTCCTTTCTACTAGGGTAACCATTAGTGTTTGAAGCACAACTTGTCTGATCGACGTATTATTCGCCATATTAGGAGTACTTTGTACTTGTTCAGATTCTATCTTTTCTTTTGGTACGAGTTCAGGACACATAACAGCAAGATGTTTTTATTACAAACGAAACATCGTATATTAGCTTTGCAGTTCCTTGATAAATGATTTGGTCGTAGGCATGAGTAACAACAATTCCTTTCTTTAGCCTTAGATCTTCTTTCTTCAACGGTCAAATCTAGAACTCTTTGGCAAAGTCTACTATCATGCATTTTTCCACAAAATATGCATGTTTCAGAAGAACTATTACTAAGGGCAGCAATGGTTGGTAAATTTACTTTATTTTTCATTAGTTTGCTTTCTGTTCTCCAAGAACTAGCTCTTTTATCTGGCTTTCCCTTTAGTTCGATATTTTCAAAACCAGATTGTGCCAATCGTATTTGTTGATCATTTTGCACTTCCGATTTCACAAAATCCATCAAACGATCCAATCGAGTTTTAGCTCCATCTTTGTTGGCATCTTGTCCGAAAAATTGACTTCTTTGCCAAGCTCTTAATGTTTCTTCGGGAAGACTGGATTCAACTAAAGAAAACAACCATATACTTGGATCTGCTGAGGAGAGATTCAATGTACTGAGAGATCGTAAATGGGATTCTAACTTAATTAATAAGGTTGACAAAGGAAGCTTGTCTTGTTTTGTAACATTTGAAATTACTAACTTTAGCAATTCCCTTACATAATCTTGTAAAAGAAGATCCTCTCTCCCATATCTTTATTTTAGAGCTTCCATGGCTTTTGGCTAATTTTCAGCTGTCTGAGGATAACTTAAGACTATCTCCCTTGGTTCCGTATCTATTTCCATAGCTTGAATTAAATATTGGAATTTGTCCGTATTGTGTAAGCTATCATCCTCATGGATCTTCTGGAACTGAGACCAAAATCCTAGCCATTCTTTTAAACTCCCATTAAATTTCTTCAACTCTATTTTGGGTAATTTAAAAGATCTCCCTTTAGAATTCTGCCTAAGACCACTTCCATCGTCTATATCACTATTTACACTAAGTACTGGACTATCTGATCTACGGTTCGTTAAAACATCATTAACTTGAACCTGAATAATTGCAAAATTATCGTTATATTGCTCAGTACTCTCTCTTTCATTTAAAATAATTTCGTCACTTTCATCTTTATCTAATAAACAGTCAATTATTCTCTTATCTATCTCCTGTACTTCTTCCATCAACGAGCTTAGTCGACTAAAATTAGACTTTATCAAATATTGTCTCTCATCGGATATTTCTTCCAAAAATAAACTCTTGATGACGTTAATCTTCTTCGTTATTAATTGCCTAATCGGCGTTCTACTTTTTTTTCAAACGATCCATCGTGCCATATATTAATCCCTTCTCTCGGCGGATAAGAATAACTCAAAATTAGGCCTACTAACAATTTGATGTCTTCTTTCTACTGAAATTGCTCATTCATCCCGTCTGGGTCACCAAAATGTTGTGATCAGAAGGCTTTTTTAATAAATCTGACTCCATATACTTTAAAAGTTCTTGGTAATTATAAACAAAGCAAAAAAAAATACACAAACCGCACAAGCAAACTTAAATCAAGAACTTTTTTTTTACTTTCTCTCTGGCCGTTGCTCAGCAACTACAACAATGCTAGGCTCGCAGGCTCGCACAGTATAGCCAACAACGGCAGCAATAATAAAACAAAGGAAATCATGCAATAAATTCACAACAACATTAAAGTCAAGAGACTCACGATAAATATGCGGTTCATCAACCAAGATGACCAAAATCAGAGTAATTTCGCGGAATGTTTGCTCAGAATTGGAGACCACTGTCACGGTTTTTTTTCCCTATGTTTATTCCGTTCTTTTCTTAAACAGTGCCACGTTTGTTTCAGTAGTTTTGCTTTTTATTCCCGTCTATTTATTTTCACCATTCTCTTATTGATTTATTCCATTTCATTTTTGTAAAATTTCTTCATTGTTTTTCTTTTGATTTTTTCACTTTTATTTTGAACTCTAATTTTTTCCTATTTTCTCCTTCATCTTTCGATTCTCATGGTTTTTCACTTCAGTTACATTGTATCGTTGATTTCTATTATTTAGTTCTTATTCTTCCATTAGTTTTTCATTGTCACGTTGGGTAGGTCTCGTTAATTTTTCCCGGGTTTTAGATTTTTTTAATTAGTAGCTGTCAGGGTCGCTGAGCAATTAAGTCTGCTGAAATGTAGTCTCTGGATTAACTCCGTTTCTATTTTGATTTTTATCTTAATTATGTTTTAGAATTCACCTAAAAATTGTTAAAAGAGTGAATTTCAGTGTTTTTTATTAAACACCAATCGTGTTTTGTAGTCTGGTTACGATTTGGATTCTTAAGAGCTGACCACCGAACGAAGTTCAATCGAAGCCAACGCGAAAGAACACTGATGCCACCAATTCATGTGCTCCTAGAATTACGGTTACTTTTAGCGCTGCAAAGAAGTCACCAGAATGCTTCATGTCGAATGATGACCTCAAGTAGAATCGTCCGGGCGACTGAGAAGTTCGTTTTTTGGGAAGACAAAGTCAAGGCTTGGATGTGTGATATGAGGATCACCGACTGGCGAGAACCACAGCTGACCACATCACTATCTGTAAACTGAGTGATTATCGCAGAGTACACTTGTGCGTCATTTCAGCCGAATGCTTCTATTATTTTAACCAGTGTTTGTGAATTCATTATTCATTTATAAATGCTTCGAAACTTGTGCTACAAAATTTGGAGCCTTCGGTGCAGCGTAGACTATGGAGAAATGCGTAAGTGACAGTTTTAATAGGTCAATTCGTTTTGTTAAGAATACATTTTGCTAGCAAATATTCTTTCTCATTTTTTATAAGTGTTAAACTGTATCATTAATCATCACTACTCCTGACTTTGAAACTCTTTGCATTTAATTGACATTAACTTTATATTAAACATTTGTACTAAGATAAACTATCGAGAAGGGACTTTTAGTGTTTATTTAAGTTGACTTAACGTTAATTTCATTTTAGAAAGCTTCTCAAAGGCAAAGGCCATTTTCCTTTCATTTCCTTTTAATTTGATACCTTTTCTTTGATTGCCACTATTATCATGTTTAGTTTGATGAAAGCTTAGAAACTTTATGCTTTCTCAGTGAGCCTTAGGCCCATTGTTTTGATTGTTCAGTATGTATATTCACATTTAGCCTTACACAATTATTCATGTTATTAATCTTACTTATCTTGGCTTTTATTGATTATTTATTCTTTAGCTTATTATTATAAAATCTTTTGGTTGTTCGTAATCCTAAGTGAAATGGCAGCAGAGCTGTTATTTATTAATTTTTTTTCTTGATTCACGCAATTAATCTTAAGTAAAGTACCCAAATAATGAATTAAGGAAACCTTTAATATTTAATAATATATAGTTCTTTGTGACACCACATAAAGAAGGAATGATAAGATTGCTTGATTATCTTTGCCGCGAAATAAAACAATTCAATCAGCTCATAGAAAAAAATATCTTATCTGAAATCAAGGAATCGACAATTCTAACTCAGAAGAACGAGAGTGTCGAAAGTGTCAATCGAATGATAAGTCAAAGAAT
>JAFIDM010124297.1:0-12078 GCA_023159025.1 Thereuonema tuberculata | reverse complement strand
AATCTTTGGTTATTCTCGTGACTTTCAAGTAAAGAATATCAAATAAAAATAAAAGTTTAAATTGTTATATTTTTAAATTTTAGAAGTTTAAAGAAAAATTTTGATTATCTAAAATTGGATATACAAAACATCATTAATCATGTTGATATTATAATACTTGTTGAAATTAATATAAATTCAGGAGAACCAGAACTCTTATCAACTTAAAGGTTTTAATATGATTTATAAAGGAAGAGAAAACAAGAAAGATGGTGATTAATTGATTTACTATGAAAAAACTTATGTTATAAAAGAAATGAATATTGATACAATTACTCATGATAATTTAACATGCACTGTAAGTAATAATACAAATGATTTTGAAATAACTTTATTAGGCAACATATTTATTAACATATTAATTATAACTATTGTGGAAATACAGTCGGACCTCGATATGAGGTCACCCCTTGGGACCTCACGAAAGTGAACTTATAAGCGGAGTGACCCTATAACCGATTCATACGCATTTGTCAATAAATAAGCATTATATAAATACAGTATAATTCTTTGCAAAATATAATAAGTAGCCTCATTCCTAATGCATAGGAATCTAAAACTTGCGAAACAATTTCGGAAATCAAAGCTTGAGAAGTGATAGCAATTTCATCATCAATTCTCACGTATTCACTTTCCCCATCTATAGCACAGCTGCATTTCTGAGATCTTGTATTAACACAGCTAATGGAATAACGTCTTCGTCATCTTCATATGTTATTTCATCCACACTAGTTGTAGAAAATTGAAAACCAGCATGTCGAAAGTAATTTGAAACGCATGTGTTTGGCACCAAGCTCCGAGTTTTATGAATATAAAAAATTGCCTCTAACACAGACAAGTGAGTTTTTTTTTCTCATCAATCAAGATGCACCTTGATTGTAGTACTAATTTTGGGAAGAGGATTTGCAGCGTTTGGTTCAGTGGAAGACAAACTGTTTTCTGATGCTCTTTCATGTGGAGGAGCCGTTGCACCTTGCTGAAATCAAGTCTTTCAGAAGGAGCTCTCTGCAGTTCATTTTCAAATTTTGAATGACTCCCTGATCCAAAGGGAGTTGCAAAACTCTGGTAACATTTCGGGGTAAGAAAACAAGATCAATTGATGTTAACTGAAGTATGTTGATATGAGCAGGGCAATTGTCTGCTACGAAAACAACTTTTCTTTTATTTTTCAAAAAGTGTTTATCGAAACACCATATAGTTTTTTTAAATATGTTAGCATTCATCCATGTTTTTTTGTTTGCATCATAATCCAATGGTAAAGACTTAACGTTTTTAAAGCAACGTGGCTTTTGAAATTTTGCGATTTTGAAATTAACTAGCATTCTCAGTTTTTCACAGCCATCCATATTAGCTCCTAAAAAAATTGTCAGTCGTTCTTTACTTTATTTCCCTCCTTATACATTTTTCTTCCTTGAAAGTAAGAGTTTTGTCGGGAAAAGAAAGAAAAATTTTTGGAATTGAATCAGTGTGGCACTGAAATAACAGACAAAAGTGACCTTATATGCGATTACGGTATTTAGGACCTGACCATATATCCGATAATATCATATCACAGAATTACTATTCAATGAGCCGAGACTTTAGAAAAGTGACCTTATATGCGGTTGACCTTATATCGAGGTCCGACAGTATCTATTTCTGATTCAGGAAGATTGTTGTATGAAAAGTGTAGTAGATGTAGAGATATTTGTACTACAGTTAACAGGAGTATTTCATTTGAGAAATCCATGTATTGGTAATGATGGTAATTTTATAGCCCGAAATTCGTCTTTCAATGAAATTTGAATGGAGAACTACTATCTGAAATAATGTGTTAGTGAAAAGAAAGCAATGTGTATGATACTTAATTAAGGTATAATTGTTCGCCTCCCATGATAAGATCCAGACCTAGAAGTTTAGAAAGATAATATATAGTTTACATTTAGTTTATAGTAATAGCATTTATCAATTGTTTTCCAAAAATCATGTGATAAATGCTATAACTATGATCTACTTCTTTTCCAAAAATGATATAATACTATTATTGTATATTTTAATGGATTCTATAGGAAAAAAGAAAAGTTTCTTTTCCTCTCCTCAAAAAAAATCCTGAAGAAGCTTCCTGTTGAAGGCAGAGAAATATTTTAGAAGTTTAGAAGAAATTAAAGGAGTTTATCAACATATTAAATATTTCTGTATGTTTTATTTCTTTTCTCTTTTATTCCAAATTCATTGTAAAGCGTTGATTGTTGCTTATTCAGTAAATATCGACTACAAATGAACTACGTCATCATAAAGCATCATTTCATCAACATTAAAACATTTCATCAATTCTTATTCTTCATTGTTTTTCTCCCCATTTTAAGTCTTTTCACAGTTTCTCAACTTAAGTTTGTTTTTAAATCATTATTAGGAATTCAGTGTATTAAAAAGGTCTGAGTTAATAATGACGATTAATCCATATAAATAGGGGTGGGTAAGATACCATGGGGTCGTAAAGAGACTCTCGCACTCATTTTCTAGAGCATCACGGCGCATTCTATTCTAAAGTAAAGGTGACTCAGAAGCCGTTGCGAAGCACTGTGATTGGTTTACTAATCACTATTCCTATCAATATAGTTTATATTTACTATAACCAGAATTATTACTATATGAATCAGTTAAATCAAGTCAATTTTCTTTTTCTCTTCTTGGAAGAAATCTCACAATGGTTGGTCTATTTTTATTATAAAGGGATCCTTTATTATAAAGGGATCTCCCAAATCTACAGAGAGCTTCTATTTTTCTGTGGGTTTTGAATTGGTAAAGTTTCCGAGATTTTAACGTTCACTCTGTATAGAAGCCATGGGACATTATTCGATCGCTATTACGATTATTGCTCCTACCTTGTTTTCTTAACATAATTCATATAAGACAGACCTGTTAGTCCCACCAGTCTATTACAGTATCAACCATCATTCTGTGTTACATGGGAAATACTACAATGAGGTTAGAGCTCAATTAATTTCTTCTTTTTATTTATGAATCTTGTGTTTGAATCAGATATTGTTTGCAAAGTATCTACTATTTTTAAAACAACACTTTGTCTTGAGTGGGTTAGGTGGGCAAACAGCTAGGAAAGGATAGTGTACACTAGAATAAATAAACAGCAGAAGAAAAGAGTAACCGATTCTTGAAAAACTAAATAAATTATTTAAAAAAAACAGTAATAATTGTTGGTTTTAAAACAGGAATTACACAGAATAGCAGGTCCACAAATGAACAACGAGACAATTTTAAAGAACCTTTTTCTTCATAAACTAACAAAAAATATTTAAATATTGTTTTAAACAGAACATTTATCTACTTTATTTGACTGAGTATGCGAAGTTTTGCTATTCCATTTTAACATTCTTTTCTTAGTTTGTCTATTGGTTTTACTGTTCGTTTGTCTGTGTGTATGTGCATCATCGTGTAACCACTCAATGGATTTTCATCGAATTTATTAAGTTGCTTATTTAAGGTTCAGCATAAAACACAGACTCATTTACTTTCGTCTCTTGCTAGAATGGTTGAAGTGATTTCTTTACATTGTGGTTTGATGTTCATCGAATTCAAAATTTAAGCGCAATTATGTTGATCTCCAGTCCAGCCTCCAATCCTCAAAATTGACTTCTTAGCGTATCAAAAAAGGCATAACAGTCCCCACTATGCGATGGATAGCTAAACGTACATCTACAGTGCAATTGATGACAATTGAATACACGCCCAATAGCCATGACGTAACTATTTGTAAGCCAATCAGAAACAGCCGCGCCTCAAAACACAGGAGCTGATTTAATTGACAGTTTCCCTCAAAATGTCGGAATGCAAAATATTGCAGAGCAGCGCTCGAGAGATTATTTTCTAAGTCGAGGAATGCTTTCGACAGGAATTTGAGAATGAAATTTACATTTCATTTGTCTCATTTAAAAGAAATACTGTAGTAGAGGCTACTGCTGCTGTCACACCCACGTGACTTGATTTGATTATCTTCGTACGTTGGTTGCACTTTAGTAATATTTTTATAAACATTGAACGCTTAAGGTCCACTAATATAGTATTTTTTTTTTTTTTAATGCGTCAAAGTAATATTTATATTTATACTTTGAATTGTACAGAGTTAAAACTGAGTCTAAATAATAACACTGCGTCACTCTGACTTGTGTTAAGATTAGTTCCAAAATAATCCATTTGATTATTAATTGTCACTAGAAAAGTTCACTAAAGTGAGTAATATTTAATAGTTCAACTATCTCACACAAATAATTCTTCACTCTTAAATATAGTAGCACTTTTACTATATGAATTAATTATATTATTCCTTAATAATTGCACTGAACTAAGCACTTTAAATATTACACAAGTAATGAAGCTTAATTCACTTATTAAAACTTCTAACACAAATAGTGATTCACTGTTCGTAGAATTGACTGCGATGCCTCTTTAAACTTAATAGCTTCTTCAATTCTTCTATTTCTAATAATATAATTGAAGTTCATAACTTACAGTTTGCTGACTGCGTTGTTATAATTCACAATTATCTTGCTTCCTTCTGTTGCACTGAATTTCCTTTCAAAGTTCCCACGGCTTCTTTCAAACTTGTCGTTAAACCTACGCCACAACGTATCCTGCCGTTCTCGGCTGACAGGTGGTTTCGCTCTATCGAGTTGGCTTCTCGGTGTGACGTCATTGGTTAGGTTTCTGACGCAATAGTCTTCGCTGACTATGATTAAGAACCGGGTTATGTTCAGAATTGCAATGGCGTGTCTTAATTCAGTCTTTTCAAGTATTGTGGCTTCTAAAATAATTAGGCTTCACTAGTAATTTCGCCGTGTAGCTAATTCGGTCAGTTTGGCTTCAATCTTCAAATAAAAGTTTCTCGTGAATGGAACTTTCCACTTCTCAATAATAGGGGACTTGAACTTCTCCGTTAAGGCTGTTTTACATTTACCATTTCACTCGCCATAACCTGGACATTTCACTCGCCATCACCTGGACATCACAGATGTCCAGTAAATGGAGAGCGATAGATCCTGGGCTATTTTTCGAAGAAATGTCCAGACATCTATGGCTGGACATCGCCACTAGCGCTCCTGGTGACGAATTGTAGAACTTGGAAGTCCAATCGATTTGTATCTATTTATTCCAAATTACCGTTTACAAAAATGATTTTCGCGATCGGAGGGCATCTTTTCATTATGTTTTCGTGGATGCTTTCTTAAAATGTTACATTATTAATCAAAATCATTTCAGAATTTGGGCTTGAAAATTCGAATCGAGACGAGCGATCGACATCTCGAAAAGATCTCGCCACTGATCGAGATTTAACGAGACTGAACTATTTATCGAAACTGAAAACAAAGAAACACAAAACGATGAAAAAAAACATGAATATTTCCTATTTTAATTAATTAAAAACATTCTTTCACCTATCCGATGCATTGACTATATGGTTTTTATATAAATCAATGCTATTTTTTTTTGTAAATAACACGTAGCCATGATGACAATTGAGAAGTGTAAATGTCCCGTGTGATGGAAGGCGTTATGGTAAGTGTAAAGCGATGCACTAATCACTAGCAATCTACCCTGACATGTTCTGCGTTATGGCTTGCATTTATGGCGAGTGAAACAGTAAATGTAAAACGGCCATTACGCTTGCTTGGTAATGGATTCGGCCTCTTCTCATTAGAAACTTGTCATACGAAAATGTTCGGTCTTCGCGTTTCATTGACTCTTACATTTTCTTTCTTCCAATTGATTGAATGACTGACACTTCTAATTAGTCTTTGAATTTTCGTTTCTTCAGTTCGAAGTTCTTATTTCTAACTTCTGTCTTCTGAACGTCTTTACTTGTGAATTGGTACGATCATTCTTCGCAGTTCGGACTTCTTAACATTCTGTCTGAGAGCGTTCTTATTTTTACTTTTTGACACTCTCACATTCAACACGCTCTGATGCTGGAACATTCCATTGTTCAACTTCACTTTCACACTGACTCTACTGACTGGAATCGATTACGTCATTCAAATTTAAATATTCAAATCAATTCAAAATAAATTTCCAATTTTCGTTTGAAGCTTTGAATAAACTATTTAATTATTTAATTTATACTTGAAATTAAATAAGAGCTTCAAACATATAAGACTCACTGATAAAAAAAAAATTATATACAAACTTAGAGAAATTTGCCAAATTTTATGAAAGAGATGATTTTAGACAACTACTATTTGTTTGTTGCAGTGGGAAAGATATTAAAGAAAAACCCAAATTAGGATTATGATGTCTTCTTCTGCTAATTTACTAAGTGTAAGGTGGTATCCATTGGACAATTTAACGACTATTTTAAGTGTATTTCCTTAATTTGTATATTTCAGGGGAATATATTTCACGTATAGAGGTCTTTGAACACATCTTACAAAAATTATCACAGACCGTAAGGCTATCAAAAATGTTGGAACTGCAAGCCTTCTTATGAATTTTGCAGTGAGTATACTGTACAAAGAAAATATATCAAAATACTTTTAGGATTAAATTGGAATACCCCAATCTATAATTTGAGAATAGAAATTGGTTTTGAAGAAATGTTTACCATTATAAATAAAATAAAATCCATTTTACGCCCCTGACTCGAAATATAAATAAATAAACTGTGAAAGTGGAAAAAAAAATAAGGATGATTCCTTAAGAATCTGAGAATTTAGGACGTGAGAAAAGAAAATTCGTTTTTCCGTATATAAATTTTTATTCAAAGTTTTATTGAAGAATTTATTTTTGTCTCTGGTAAAATCTCAACAGTATTTTAAAGTAATATTGTTAATTGGATGTAACTTTCGAAATTACTTCGTAATTGCAGACAAGTAAAAAATTATTTCAATAATTAAGGGGAGTGCAGCTATCGCAGTCATTTCTGGCGCGATAGTTTCACTGCATTGTTGATAATACAAATGACCTTCCACTGTTTTTATTTTTATTTCGAAAATTCGGTGGAAACTTTACGTCAAAAAGCATCGTTTAAGAACGTTTGAAAATATTTTTGCAATTTTCCCTTTTAATTTGGGCATGAAGTATTATTTTTTAATTGAAAAATTCTACATTTTTATAAAAATTTGAATTAAAAACTGAAATATTTTCAAAAATCTAAGAAAAATCTTTTACAACTATCTTAGAAAGCAACCAGTTAAGGAAAGAATTAAGATATATATTGATTAGTTACAACTTACGAAAGTATATATATGTTATAAGGAATTGAAAATGAAATGAAAAAGAAAATATTTATATGTTTATTAATTTTAATTTCTATAATTTAGAATCGCTCTCTTCTCACTTAATTATTTGTTATTGCCTTCTCCGACTGATCCTGGTGCTTCTCTCTTAACTTGCACAAAACATTAAGAATGATAACCTTAGCAGCACTTTTTAAGGGTTTTCCTGGTTTATGTGGTTGAAACACAATAGAGTTGGAAGACGCCATCTTAACTCAACTGTGAAGGCTCACTTGGTTGGTTAGTTAAATAATGACTAATTAACTCATAAATATCTGAAATGTGGTCTTTATCTCCTTAAAATATTTATCTTGAGAAATTACGACATGTTTAACATGATAATTTCTGTTAATTGGCATTTATTTTTGACCATAGCATCATTTAATGTACGGACTACTTTTCATAGCGAAGTTATACATTCAGTAACTGTTCCTGTATTATCAGGTTAGGGTAATTTTTACTGTAGAACTGCTGTATATCACTAATATTATAAGCATTATTATTGTTTATTATTGTGTATAAAATCACCAAATGAAATGTATAAAATATGTAAATAAATATTTAAATAAATCTTTTTAATTATGATTGGTTCAGTAGCAATTTGAATAAATCTTGGCTCCCCCCCCTCTCAAAATTTTGAAAATGACGTTATTTTTTCGGGTTGTTGCTGATTTTTCCCTAACGTGTGATTTCCCCCCCCCCCTCACTTCCCCAAAATAAAATCCAATATACGCCATTGACTCGAACTATAAATAAATAATCTGTAAAAGGAAAAAAAATAATAAGGATGATTCCTTAAGAATCTGAGAATTTAGGACGTGAGAAAAGAAAATTCGTTTTCCGTATTTATATTTTCATTCAAAGTTTATTTAAGAATTTATTTTTCTCTCTGGTAAAAACTGAAAAGTAATTTAAAGTGATTTTGTTATTTTGATGTAACTATCGAAAATTACTTGGAAATTCTAATATCGCAGAAAAGTAAAAAATTATTTATTTAGACAAAAGGTGATTGTCAGTTAATACAGTCAATACTGGCGAGATAGTTTCAGCACATTCCTGGTAACACAAATGTCCTTCCACTGTTTTTATTTTCATTTCGAAAATTCTGTGGAAATTTACGTCAAAAACCATCATTTAAGAACGTTTGAAAATGTTTTTGCAATTTTCCCTTTTAATTTAGGCATGAAGTATTATTTTTTTAATTGAAAACTTCTACACGTTTACAAAAATTTGAAGTAAAGCCGGAAATGTTTGAAAGGGCAAACCTGTATATTTCTAAAAAAACCAAGCAAAATCTTTTACAACTATCTTAGAAAGCAACCAGTTAAGGAAAGAATTAAGATCTATATTGATTAGTTACAACTTACGAAAGTAATACATATTTTATATGGAATTGAAAATGAAATGAAGAAATACTTATATGTTTATTAATTTTTATTTATATAATTTAGAATCGCTCTCTTCTCACTTAGTTATTTATAATAATTTTGACGTAATCTTTGGTTATTCTCGTGACTTTCAAGTAAAGAATATCAAATAAAAATAAAAGTTTAAATTGTTATATTTTTAAATTTTACAAGTTTAAGGAAAAATTAAATTAAAAAAAAAATACTTGTTGAAATTAATGTAAATTTAGGAGAACCAGAACTCTTATCAACATATAGGTTTTAATATGATTTATAAAGTAAGAGAAAACAAAAAAGATGGTGGCTTATTGGTTAACTATGAAAAAAGTATGTTTAAAAGAATTGAATATTGATACAACCACTATATTTATATATTAAAAAGATCAAACAGTACTTTGTTTATGTTTTATCATATTAAAGATATTTTCCCTACAAAAATCAAAATTATATTATATAAATCTTTGGTTCACTCACTTATTGATTATGGTTTGTTAAGCTGGTTTCATCTAAATAAATCAGAGGTAAAAAATATTAACAGAATTTTGTATTTAGAATTTTATACAAAAAATTCTGTTAATATTTTTATAATCTTTATAAATTTTAAAAATCAATCTGAAAACCATAAACATCAAATCCTTATAAAAAACAAAATACTATTGCCTCAACAAAAAATAATTTATAATCTAATAATAAAATATTATTATAAGATTTGTTTTAAAAATGGTGTAAATACTATCAATAAAACGAGATCAACAAGCTTATATGAGAAAATGCAGTATGATGCCCCAAAAATATTTTTGGATTAAGAATTAAAAATAGAATCATTAATAATATCTTTGAACAATTCTCTTTTGATATGATAAATATAGATAAAATTTCTGCATTAAAAAATAATATAATAAAAAAAAATTATAACTGGTAAAATTAAATGGATTAATTAAAAAATTATTGAAAAAAAAATCATTTTCATAAAATACCTAATTTTGAATACAAATTTGAGCCTGTGTTTATATAAAAAAAAAATGCTTAGTTTTCTCTTGATGACTATGTAATATAATTTATTAATTCTAAAAGTCATATTTCTAAAATTTATAATAATTCTTTCTGTATTTTTTGCAATTTAATTTTAATTTATTGTGAAAATTGTTGTAGATGTTATAAAATTTATAGAATCATTACCAGGACCTACAACACAGGTACTTTTATGTCACCTAGTAGGACTGGTCTTGTGTAATAAAACTAGCAATAAATAAATAAATAAATAAAAATAAAAAATAAAAAATTAACCGTGAAAATTAAACATGCACTGTAAGTAATAATACAAATGATTTTGAAATAACTTTATTAGCTATTTTCAAACCATCTACTACTAATAAAAAAGATTTCTTAACTGAAGTGCAATATATTTTGAACTATCTTATTTGTAATCTTGCAATGAATTTAACGTGCTGGAGAAAATTTAACAAAACAAAATGAGAAACAAGAGCAGGACACGAGTAAATAACGAAACGATCGTACCCGATTCCTTTCGATAATCGAATCAGAAAGGCATTTATTTATTCGTGTGCTGCTCTTGTTTCTCATTTTGTTTTATCTTCTTTGTAACTTATGCAAAAAATTGTGCCATGCTTATAGTGGGAGATATAAACATTCATATACTAGACGATACAATAAATCCTCTTGTTCAGGGATACATAGAGATTTATCATACTTTTGGCTAAAGATATTCTATTAACAAACTCACAAGGGATATGAAGACAAATAAAACTACCTGAAAAACATGCATTGACCATGGCTTTGCTAAAGCTAATTTAGTTCATTTTATTGGAAACGTCATACAGACTGATATATCTGATCATTAAATGATAATGCTATAACTGAGAAATTTTAAGCAAAACATACACCCAGATAGAGAATCAAATAACGAACCAAAAACCTGAGTTTTCTGTAAAACTTATGAAGAGAAACCTTCCCGAAATATGAAAGAACTCCTAGAAATATTTACAACAATACGAATCCTAATAAAATTAATAATCTATTAAAAAAAAATGACGTAGAAGAAAACACAACCATATTATTAGAAAATCCCTTAATATAAATAGTTCAATCCCTTAAGCCACGAGGTTGGCGATGTCGCTAAGACACTGGCCTCTTACCTCTGAGTCCCGGGTTCGGTTCTCATGTGGGTTTCGTTGATGGTGGCAATCCGCGCTGGGCAGGTTTTCCCGGGGTTCTCCCGTTTCCCATGCATTTCTCACACCATCCTTTCTCAGTCTTTCTCTCCGTCTGTCCTTCTTTCCGTGGGATAGCACAATAGATCTTTCAGGTCGCGATGCTCGGCTGTCAAGCCACCCACGTTCACCATATTACAGTACATTACATTAAGAATAGGATAAGGGAATGCGCTTTCTTTGATTCAAAATTACTTTATATCATTTTTCGCAAAATTAGATAGGAAATCAATTTGTGTGTGTGTGTGTGTGTGTGTGTGTGTTCAAATAAATTTTGAAACTCTGGAAGATTCATCTTGAAATTTCTTTACATAGCAAAAAGCATTGTTTCATTGAAATCTGTCTAAAGTAAAATACTTTTATATTCTGTAGCATCTAAAATTTTGTTTCCAAAATAAAAGCTTTAATATCTTGATAATATTTCATTGTTTGTTTTCAATCCTTTTGTAATAGAGAAAAATCAATGGAGATGTCAAGGCAGTGAAACGACAGCTGCACGAAGTTGTAGACCGAGAAAAATGACTGATCGTAGCCCTCGAAGGCTGAAGAGAGTAGGGAAGCAAAATCGGAAGTCTCCGTTGGTAGTGATGCCGACAGAGTTCCAAGAAGTGTCGGGCGTTGTCGCTAGCAGCAGAACTGTTCGCCGAGAACTGTACTACTTGGGTTTCCACCGCCGTGAGGCTGCTCACAAGCCGAACATCCCCCACCGTCACTGCGAAGTGTCGGTTGAAATGGTGCGGAGCTCACCGCCATCAGACTATGGAGGAGTGGAAAAACGTTCTGTGGAGTGATGAATCTCGCTTCATGATCTGCAGTCCGATGGACGCATGTGGGTTTGGCGGATGCCCGGCGAACGCTTCTTATCCAACTTCAATGTATTTTATATATTTCAGTATTTGATACCTAATCGCTTTTGGTTATTTCATAATCAATCAATCGAAGCTTCCTGTACAAAATCTGTCACATACATACATACATACTGATTTGATGAAACTCACGTGCCCAAGAAAGTAGGCTTAAACATCACGTCTTTCTATCTTGTTTCTTGAAGGTGAGGTAGAATATTATGTTTTCACATTAATGTTATTTGTATATGAATATTAACATTGATAACCTAAATTTTACATCAACAGCATT
>JAFIDM010124295.1:0-12080 GCA_023159025.1 Thereuonema tuberculata | reverse complement strand
AAAGTTTTATGGTAAACACTAAGGTTAATTTTTCAGAAAATTAACATCAATACTTCCTTGCCTCTTGCACATTTAAGTCTTAATATATAAAAACAGAAGCCTCTCAAATATTCTCAATTCTTCAGTTTTACAGTAAAAGCCACTTTCATTCTACATTGTAATTCTATATACAGTACAGAAGCTTGTACATAACATTTGATATGCAAAGATTGTTTTTTTTATACATCAAGGAAGAGCATAACATGCAATAACAAAAATAAAATCTCAATATTAAAAGTTAATTCTGATTGTTAGAAAATTACAATTAAATCAGAAATGTTTAAATATATACAACTTTTTTTTTTTTTTCCTTTGAGAAATAAAAATCTTGTCCCAAACTGAAACCATACAGGAAAATTCAAAACATGTTCCAATTGAAACAGTTTTATACAATTCAGATTTACTTCCCATCTAACATAGTTCATAACAATGCTATTTAATAATGTTTATATTTTTACTAGGCAGGGAAAACTGTCTTTTTAAGTGGAAGTTGAATGGACACAAAGATTATTTTCAGGCCAATCAGAGAAATGAATTAACTGAGCTGCAGTATCACTGAACTGCAGTAATGAAAATTAGAGCCTATTTAGCACTAATGTGCCATTAAACATAAGAAAATAAAGCATCTTCTGATTAACTGCGTGATTGTAATTAGATAAGAAAGGCCATGTTATCTAAGACATTTGATATACAGACATTAGAAAATCTGCTTCAACAATATTAAAGTTATACAGAAAATATTTTAATGGCATGCATAATAATTTAGGCCAACAGTAGTGGACCACTCATGATGAATGTAATGCTTTAAATTATTAACGTTTGGAACAAATCTTCTGAAATTCTCATTGATGCTTTCAATGGATTAAACTGATCACGTTATATCGAAACTTTTCTGGTTTGGATTATAAGGTCTTATAGTATTTTTCTTAAGATGAAGTTAGCTTCCACATCAGACAGTTTTCACTGCTTTTACCAAATAAAAGAAAATAATAATAATAACAAAAAGAAGCTGACTCAATATATTATTCATTACTCTGTTACTGATATAAAATAAAGACAAATTTTAAATATAAAAAGGTCCAACTGAACTCACTGGGAGTTTACTTTATGACTAGGAGTTAAAAATTGTTGAACCATTTCTTTAGAATGGGAGGGGCAATTGTTATATTACTACCGTAATGCAAGGTTTATAAAAATTGGTACATTTTAATATCCTTATTACTATAAGATTCTTTTTCAAGCTGGTTCCTAATAGCTTCCTTACTGAGAAGTTTATGCCATACTCCTTATTTTTTTCATAAATATCTGTTCCGTAAGTAATGGGATATTTCGCAGTTACTTTACAAAATAATGCATTATTTATGGAACCACCAAATTTTTCCAAACAGAATTGAAAGTCTAAAATTTGTTATCATGTATAAGTATTGTTTTCATTAAAATATTCAGTAACAATTTCTTGGTACTGATAAATAATGCCAAATTTTATACAATTGTATTACTACTGAAAAAACGTTGTAATAACGTTAATATCGAAATTGTAAAAGAAAAAAATATCATTGGGAGAAATGGGGAATAAAAATTGTATCGGCTTTTTCTTAATTTATTGTTTATAAAATTCTTAAAATTCATATAATACTTCAAATTGTATATCAGTTTGTCTCTGTTTTTAAACAAAAAGTAACTGAATACACTAGCTGATTCATAGTAAATTGCAATTAACCTTACACCCTACAATTGCTGCCTTATTGACAAAATTGTAAATATTAAGGATATGGATTTCACTCATTAATAGGCACAAGATAGTTGGTGAACTGAACAAAACTTTTTAATATCACAATAAATAGTAACAGTGCCTACAAGCAACCATAGAAAATTATTGTTGAGCATTTTAACAAATAGCAATTTTTTTTTTATAGATATTATAATATTTTTTTTTCCCCGATTTATTTGTTAGCGGTCACTGTGTTGCAGGAAAAGAACTGTTGATTAAATACTCTTGATTATTAATTTACCAAAAAATTAAAAGGTTTATTTGCTAGTCATTAAATGCAAAAAAAAAATATTACAAAGTAATAAGGTTTAACCGATTAACAGTTCCACAGAAGTTTTGTTATTTATCAATGCTATTTCAATTTTATGATGCAAATTTGAAAGAAGATAGCATTGACGTCATTAACCAAACATTTGTTTTATTAAAGGTTTTTCTTTTACAAAATCTTATTTTGAAAACATACTTTGGCATTAAGTTGAAATGTAATCCCTCCTTCCGAAAATATGGTATACATTTTAAAATTTATACCATATTTTCAGAAGGAGGGAGTATGTATTTAATACATGGGCTTTTCTTTTTCGATATTAACCAAAAGAATAAAAATAAAGGTTCTAATTTGCTTATGTTCAAGTGAAATTCAATCAATGTTAATAATGTTAATACCATAAACATTTCAGAAAGTAAAAAGAAATTCAAAACAATAATTAATAAAACCTCCTATCTTTCGTTGTTTGTTTTTGTTTTCTTTTATAGAAATGATAAAAATGGAAATAGATATGTGTGGATGATATAATTTTTCACCATTGCTTACATTTTATAATATACATATGTGTTTTACTCATGCACTGTTTAGAAATACATTAATACTTTTTTTTTAATATTAAAATTCACAACTTCTGTTGCATTAAAAAGATCTTTTCAGTTATCTCAAGTTTAAAAAATAAAAGAAATTTAAATTTATGGAATGTAAGTGTCTTTTTCAGATTAAAATTCTGAAATTATTTTAGCACCCAGCTGCACAAAGTATAAAATATGTAACGCTTTCACCTTAATATGTCAAACCAATTTTGTGTAATAAAAAATAAAATAAAATATGATAATTACAATAATTAAATAAAAATGACAAAGAAAGCTATTATATATCAAAACCCTCTTAACAATTTGAATTCGATGAATTATGAAAATTTTATCAGCAGTGAGCCTCAACTAATAATTAATTTCTGGCAGCCGTGAATTTTTTTAACTTCAGGAACAATGTAATATCATGAAAAATGATATTATGTAATTTCCCCAAACCTGCTGAACTTTCCAAGTACTTAATGACTACAAATCAAAAAACTTTAAAATTTTAAAGAAATTTTAAGATACTTTTATTCAGCTGGGAAGTTAATGATAAATATATTTATCTTTATCCCCTGTGTAGAAACATTAGGTAACTTGACCAAAAAAAAAAACAACAACCCAAAACTTCTATTGATTTACCTAATTTTGTCTTTAACAATAGGGAAAATAAGAATTAATTGATGTAACTCAACAAGATTGCTTTTGTATGCAATCTGCATTTCAATCTCTTAAATAAATGTAAGAGAATATGCTGTTCGTGCAATTTATAGTCAACAATGCAATTTTTAAAGAATGCTGTATTTTAAATCAAAATTTAAAAATATGAATCCCGTAACAGTAAAATAAATTTTTACTACCTATCCTGGCCATAAAAAGATACCCGGAAACAGTTGATAGTACTCAAAAAATGTGTGCCAAATGATTTAAGTACCAATGCACAAATTAACATTGAAGAAACTTATTTTCTTATTTTAAAAATCAGTTCAAATGTAATACACATTAGCCAGCAGAACAATGGCAATGCAGGCTAATGAACACTGAAACATTACGTGGTGAATGTAAAAATGATGTTGCATACCAATGCCGTTACCTCAGGAATGGTTGATGTCATATGATCAAACACTGGATTTGTATTGAAATTGCTCCCCCACCGGAATGCTATAACACTTGTGATTCAATGGCTATGCTACAGTCAACTG
The DNA here is from genome assembly GCA_023159025.1 of Thereuonema tuberculata. NCBI lineage: Eukaryota > Metazoa > Arthropoda > Chilopoda > Scutigeromorpha > Scutigeridae > Thereuonema > Thereuonema tuberculata. Next base: position 8,228 of record JAFIDM010124295.1, on the reverse strand, counting down.
AGCCAATATGGCTCACGTTGAAATGTCTCCCTGAATCAGGGACTATCCTACAGCTCCATCCGTCAGTGTGGAGCTGTCAACATCCTCATGCGAAGAGTCCGAGACGATTTACTTTGGCCGATAAAAATGTGTGCAGAATAAAGACAACTGGTTTAGGGCAGGAATGCAGATCTAATTCCTTTAATAAAAAAAGACAAAAAGATTTGTATAATACTTTTTTATAATACAGTAATATAATATATTACAATACTTTTTTCTAATGCCGCAAATCTTTTTGCAGCATTAGAAAAAAGTATTATATTTATTAAAACTAATATAAAATTAAACTAACTTTATAAAAAATAATAAAACAAAAAATCACAAAACAAAGTTATTTCTGAAAAAGAATGAAATTCCAAAAGATTTGTTTAAAGTTATAAGATTAAATATAAGAAACAAATAAATTAATAAAAACAATTTTTGTTTATTTAGATCGAATCAACATTTGATAATTTTACTTATCATACACATTAGCGGAATTTGATGGTTTTTTGAAGCCACTCCTTTTTATTATTACATTTTGTTTGTTTTTGTTTGACAGTATTCAAATATTAAATGTAGTGCACACAAAGAATAAGATAAAGAAGTAACCTCTAGCTATATGTTATGTAACATTGATAATTTTCCATTTATGCTTCATAATAACCAGACGTACATTCACTATCTCTTGACTGATATATTAGGACTTCAAGCTCTAATACAGAATAATTAATTAAGTAATAAAAATAAATAGCATTGTAGAATATTTCCAATAGAGCTGAACAGAATCCTGATTATAAATGAATACGTAACCATTGTTGGGTTGGCTTTTTTTGAGGGGTGGGAGATATCAGTTTATTTAATTAAAGTGCAAACAAAAGCAATATACTGTATTACTTGCATATTAGCTGATCTTCATCCTGAGACCTTCTCTTAACTACAGAACTTGCGAAATCCACAATTACTTTAAAATGTAATATAATTTGGGAGCTTGGGTGGCTTGACAGTCGAGCACCGCGACCTGAAAGATCTATTGTGCTATCCCACGGAAAGAAGGACAGACAGAGAGAAAGACTGAGAAAGGATGGTGTGAGAAATGCAGGGGAAACGGGAGAACCCCGGGAAAGCCTGCCCAGTATGGATTGCCACCATCAACGAAACCCACATGAGAACCGAACCTCGGTACTCAGAGGTGATAGGCCAGTGTCTTAGCAACAATGCCAACCGCACGGCCCTTCCTTAAAAAGTAAAACTAAGAAGAAGAAAAAAGTTGGTAATGTGTAGACAGGGAATTTTTACACAACCCTGCATGTCAGAAATGTTTTCTTGACTACAGCATAGCACAATCTATCTGATCTCGATCTTTTAGAGCTTCTGAGATCCTTACAATCAGTTTAGTACCTGAGCACTGTGATTAGAATCTTACTCTTTAAGAAATGGCTACAACCTCCCTAGAATGAGTTGTAGAATGAGTAATTTTTCAGAAAAAGAAATGATTAGAATAGCTTTATTTACAGAATATTCTTAAGAATGAAGTATCTTTAAAATGGATCTTAAACATGATGGACAACATATGTATCAACTGAATCAACAATTTTGATTTTAAAATATGATGACATTTTATATAAACGACCAGACTGCACTGAGAATAAAAGGATTTTATAAAAATACAAAAACAGTTACCGTTTTCCGGCTTTTGAAACTGTAACTATTTTTATATTTTTATAAAATCCTTTTATTCTCAGTGCAGTCTGGTCATTTATATTATTTTACATCTGCACATTAAAAAGCTCCAATGATGACATTTTGTTAATGTAACATCCCACTTTTTATGCATAGTCTGGTGAATGCCTTTGTTTTAAATATTAATTTGTCCACAAACAATTTATTTAAATGATTTCCGATGTCATTAAAATAAAATTAACTCAGTTATCATATTTCTGTTAAGTTCATATCTATGTTGTTAAAATTCTCGACTAAATGGAAATTTTGGCAAAACATTCTACACAAATCGTAATCTCACAATTTCTTGGATTATTTAAATCAGTCCTCTAAATTTAAAGGAAACAGAAAAGAAAAATTAAAAAAAAATCTTAATTGGGATAATTTTCATATATCAGAACTATTCTACAAAATTGTAGAACTATCGTAATAATAACAACTTGTTTAAAATAGTTTGAACTGGGGAAAAAAAAAAAAAGTTAAACAGAAATCTGTTGGATACCTGTTCTCCATCATCTCCACCAAAATCAAGCCACAACATTCGATGGCCATCGTCTGCAGACATTCGCAACCTTTCATATGGATAATGCCACAGAAGTCTTGATCTTCGACCTTCTTCGATTCTAGGTGCTTCGCATAACATGAATCCATTTTCATAGTGAAGTAATAATTCAGCTTCTTGTCCATTCCAAGTGCATGCTGGAGAAAAGAAACATTTTTTTTTTAATTAATTAAATCCAATACACAAGTTACAAATTTTCTATAAAAAAAGAACTAAATCTAATGGAGAATTTTAAAATATTAATATTTTTATTTATGCTATAACTATCAAACAAAGCGAAACCTTACTAATTTGTTTTTGATAAAATACAATAAATATTGTAAGGATGATCTGTGGTGGCCCAAGTAATTGATGATTTCTTCTTGAATTGATCACAAGAAACTCTTTTAAATAGATCATCCTGCCAGACAGGTTTGAAAGTTCCCATAATAGTTTTTTTGAGTATCTTTCCTTCTTGTACAATCGACCAAGAGATAAATGGAGCCCTGTTGCCTTAAGCCCGTTGCACATAGATCCGAAAATCGGTTGGTCAGATCCATGTGCAATGGGCTTACGGGGAGCGCGTGAGACCAAAATTATCATATTGAAATGAAAAAAGGTAAGGTGAATGAGGGTGTTTTGGAACACAATTTAAAAATAGGGTGATTCAGTCGAAAATTTACATATTCAAAACACCCTCATTCACCTTACCTTTTTTTCATTTCAGTGTGATGGTTTTGGTCTCAGGAGCTCCCCTTGAGCTCATCACACATGGATCCGATCGACCGATTTTCGGATCCAAGTGCAATGGGCTTTAGACTGAATGTCTTCACTCCATGGCTAGAATGTTAAAGGAATCTCTTTATCTTAATACCAAATGGGTTAAATGTTGCCAACTGGTAAAGCCATTAGACATCAACCTATCTCTCTTTACGTTTTAACTTGAAAAAAGAATGTATATCCTTTCAGTGCACCAGGCTCAAAGTCTTACATCATTCAAATCTCCATAGTTTGTGTGGATCTTCTATTGTATTCATAGAAATAGAATCAGTGCTTTGAACTATCCATGGTGTGATAATACATGATATCTTAGTATCAACTTTCCCACATAACAATCACATCACCCTGCTAATAAGGTTTGATGAGTTGATACACATTATAGTTACTGTAAAGGAGCAAAAGAATTCTAGTAATATCCCACTTTACATAATGGTGTTTTATATTCAGAGCAAAGAACTGTATATCAGTAGATTTGGCATTATTTGCATATTTCTGAAAGAAACAATATTTGTTGAGATTTTCGGAAACATAACTAAAACTTAAATCAGAAATCTATTTCAGTTTTTTTGTTACATATTTAATAAATATGAAAAAAATTTAAAAAATAAAAAGTGGATTCCTGTTGATAAAACTACTTTTTTTTAAGATCTCTTTAAAAGACCTGTCTTTCATAAAAATACGGTATTTGAAAATTTTAAATTGTATTATTTTGTGTTTGTGTTCATTATTAATTAAAAACTTTTTTCATGTACTTGTATTTTAGATATAAGTAAAATTAACAGTCAGTTATTATCATTTCGTTATTAAAAGGGTAAGAAAAGAGGTTCTTACAACAAGTGATTTCCTTCACAGCAACAGCAGCATTATGTGCTCCTTGAACTAAGCTGCGAGCCCAAACCGCAAGGTCACGATGTGTTTCCAAACGGAAAGAATGCATTTCAACACCATGCCGGGTTCCAGTTCTCGTGGACAATACAATGACATCAGCCAGTCCTGGTAGTACTGAACTTGTATGACGACTGGAACTGGAATGAACCAACCTTGAACGAAATTTAAACAAACTGTAAATATTTAAAATGTTATCCTTTATAAGCAGGGAAACATGAATAATAATTGCTAATTCTAAAAACTGTGGATTAATGAAAAGCAAATTACCGTGAAGCTAATTTAAGTCATTGATATCTGTTAAACTCTCAAAATTGTAATTCTAGATAGAGGATAGTTCTAGATATTTAACAAACAGTGAAAATGAAACATTAATATCTAAAATATTAGCCATTACTAAATTCTACATCACAATCAGTAGTGTATTTATGATTTTATTTTTTTTAGTGAGGGACTCTACTATTTTTGTTTTTCTAAATCTATTTTAAAAGTTATAGTGCAATACTTGACCCTCTAAATACACTGCTCATCACAACAAAGATGACTATCATAGACATATAATTCATAGTATATTTAAAGGCAAAAAAAATCATTAGCTATAACTAAATAAATATAAACTGTTTAATCTATTTAAGACAAAGAGTAAAATAATTCCTTTTTAATTACGGCTAACTCATAAAAGTTTTTTCAGATCAACCACTTAGACAGTCAGTTTGTAATTGTTCATTTGATAGCTGGTATGCTATCACATATCAAAATCTAGCAAAAATCTACAAATTAATTTCAAGTTCCTTTAAATATTCCAATTTTTAAAGTCATGCATTTAATTAAGTTCCTGCATGAAATGCTGAAATGTTTCGCATAGAGTAGTTATTAATTGCTAATTTTACAGGGATGCAAAATTATAATTGCTTGGTAACAATATGAAGCAACTTGCATATTTATTATGATAAAGAATATTTAAGCATTACTTTTCCTGGAATTGCTATCAAGTCCTTTAATTTACTCTAATAAAATAAACATTTCATTATATTATGTTTTGCTTCATATAGTGAGTTTAGTTGACATGGATTTACTAGTCCCTAAACAGAACCCATTTCAAAAGCAGCAAAAGGGATATTTTATTTATAAATAAACTTCTTCGTAAATAAATAAATGATATTCATATTGTACTCCTTTCCTCATAACAACTTTATTATTCCAAAATATTTCGTTCTTTTTGTATCAAAAGAACTTCCTCAGATGGTTAGGGATAGATATTTGACCTATTCCTTAACAAGAATTCATTACAAAATACAAAAAGAACGAAATATTACGGAATAATAAAGTTATGAGGAAAGGAGTACAATATGGATATTTTATTTTTTGTTAAAAATGATAAAGAGTTTCAAGATGAATGTACAATGGTCAATTATATGTACGTGACCTAAGTAGGGAGCATTTAAAGTTATTATTTCAAAGTAGTGCTGAATAATTTTTTGTTGGATCAGACTTGTTAAGATGCAAAAACTCATATACAGTCATGCAGTGCTATTTTAGGTTCTGAGAGATAGTCAAATAGTAAACTCTGTAATTTAGCATGAAACCAATGTAAACACAACTGAGAAAACAACATAAAAAAAATTGATTTTTTTTTGTTTATCCAAACTGTGTTCATGTAAATCTGATAGAGTGTTATCACACGAGAGAAAAAATAGAGGAAATAAAAAAGAATGAAAGTTGAAGTGAAAATAAAATATGATATTTATTGCTAACCTGAATTTTTTTTTTTTTTTTGCAAAATTTTTCAAAACTTAAAAATAAATTAGGAGGAATCCATTAATATCATACAGCATTAGACTGCACTTGGTCTTTAATAATTCACTTTTTTGTTAAATTACGCACAACAATCATTCCCAATTACTGATAATTTTTCTAGAGAAATTCCTAAAAAATATAACTTACATCTAGAGAAACCCCTCCCTGTGGAAACATTTACAGACAAGGAAACGCTTATAGCAGATACTGCAATTCAACTATTATATAAGACAATTTTATTTCTTTAATCATTCCATTCCCTTTATTTTCTGTGGAACCCTGGTTAGAAATGGCTGATGTAAAATGTTGAAATCTCAAAATTAATGCTGTAATCTTATATTGCGAACTATGTTCATGTTAGTAATATATGGAGAAATAATTAGTTTGCTTGAAAACTAATTGAAGACAGTATAATTTTATTTTCATACTGTAAATAAATTACAGATAGTTCTGACGTATTATTAAAGCTGATATTGTTTTTAGGGAAATAATTGTACTTACGAGTGTCTGTGAAAGTAATTAGCATTTTAAATGTATGAAAATTGGAGAAAATATATTAAATTTTAGTACAAAAATAATATTTTAATTGAAACTAATATTAAAGTAAAACTGAAATAAAATTCAATTAAGCACAAATCTATTTTCAATTTAAGTATCAATTTAAAACAACAAAATATACCAAATCTTGCAATTTTGCTGTTTTTTCCTAAATATTTTTAACAGTTTATTTAGTAATGAATAAAAAGGAAATAGAATACAAATCACATATAAATGAACTGATTATTAAAAAAAAATATAAAAAAAGTTTTAACTTCTAATATGTAGCAAAAAAAATGCAAAATTCTTATTTCCTTATTTTTTTTCCCTAAGGAGTTCAAAGGTAATTCTTATTTAATATTCCAAAGTTAAAACATCATTTTTATCAATTATTTTAAAAAAATAAGTAACGTAAACATCCTAAAATATAAAAAAAAGGAAATTTAAAGATATAATTAGTTGAAATACCTTGTTGTAATAAGTGGATAACTAAGGGCAGGTGAAGCCCAAGAATCTTTAGTCCAAGGCACCGATTCGTAAAGCATGAAATCTTTCTCTGTGATGACACCAAACACTGGTTTCCAACGAGTACTACCTAATTCATCCTGAACCTAAGGAAATTTAAATTTTATTAATTTAATTATATCTTAAAAAGATAGATTAGAATAAATAATTATACTGCTAGCTCCACAACACCACCACTGCAATCAAACCATGATCTGTATTTGTAATTAAGTCACTCTCCTCTACAGTACAGATACCTTGTTGTTTTACTGGTGACTGCTCCTAGCTGATGATCGCCAAAGAGCGTGAAACATCTATTCCAGGATGTCACTTGGTAAACAATTTGGTCTCATCCATAGCGACTCTACTATAGTCGCTAAAAAAATCAACTTCAGAGCACTGACGTAGCTTGTACTGAAAGCAGTGTGTTTATTATAGCAAAGTAATAATGAATACCATTATTTAACAACAATGAATATCATTGATAACGCAGCATTCGTTGTACTATACTTTAGTCGAGGAAGAAATCGCCAGACCCAAATAAAAAGGGTATCAGGCGAACATAAAAAACAAGACAACAAATAAACATAAAAAAAAAGATGAGAATGCAGAAAATAAAAAAAAATAAAAAGATGTTCTAATCATTATTCTAAAAGAGTTTATAACGCCTTATTACCATATTTAATTTATACGTATACTGTAAGAGAGAAGTAAACTTACTGTTGAATTTATATTAAAGAATCATCCAGATACCTCTTTGAAACTCACGACGCAGACTTATTTAAAAAAAAAAATCTAATAAAACACTCGCAAGTAACTTAATTTCAAGTTCTGGTCAACCTAAATGAAATAAAAAGGTATGAAAAACGTAATTTGAATTTCCGTAGAACTTTTTTAAAAACACATGTAATTTTTTGTTTAGATCACGCTGACAACGACAGAGATGAGAAATTTACTTTTATAAGATTACTATAACAATTACTAAAAATATTACTATTTCTATACAGTGTCCATTCATTATTAGGTAACTTAACATAAAAGATAGCAAATATCATTTTTTTTTTGTTAAGGCATCTAACAAAATTTCAAACGAACTTAAGTTTATTTGTGATTGAATTCCCTCTGAGCCTATTTAGAGACTAGCAATGAATGTAACTTTTGTTTCCTAAAGGAGCAGCTCAATAGAACTCACCGGTGTTTATAAAAGACATAAGTGACATTTAGATTCACCGAACCTCCTACACTCCTCCTTCACTTTATTGACCCACCATCGAATCGGTGTTGTTTCCAACCATAACTCAACAACCAAGATGTAATCTTATCTCTGATTGACTTCAGGGCCGGAGTTGATTCAAGCGGACCTTTCAAGCAATCAATCGGTAATCAGATCGAAGACGAGAATTAAGCCAGAAGAAAAATTGATGACTTTTGAAATCTTTCTTTG
>JAFIDM010124294.1:0-12115 GCA_023159025.1 Thereuonema tuberculata | reverse complement strand
CTCTCTTGACCTTTGCTACAATGCACCTGGCCTCGTCGACCGCCGCGGGCAAGGTATTGGCAGCCGCGTCTCAAATTATCGGCAAATCCAAGTCATGTCGACTTGTTTGTTAGAAATACGGCGTGTTAAACCAAGTTATCTTTAGTTAGAATAGGCAACCCATAGATAGCCTTAAATTTCTATAAATTATTTGTGAGAAAAATTACTGAAATTAATTTGCAAATCAAGGCTTGCAAATTTTCTGTTTCAATGCACGTGTACACCCGTGCAGGATTCCGCGAGTTATTTAGTGCTCCCCAGTTCAGTTAGTGCAAACTATTCGTCTATTTCAGTGCGTCGTTATAAGCCATAGCTTCGCCGAAATTGTTATTCTCAAGTGAAGTGACATATTATTATTTGCAGTGTTGAATAAAATTGTTAAGTTTAATTAATGTGGTGAATGTGTTGTGCTTCTTTGTGCGTGAACGCGAAGTGTGGACCCCTGCGACCATCGAGAATACTGGGTTAGTTTACCGGGCATGTAACGACTTTGGAGGGGGTCTTCTTCTAGTTCCTTATCCTTATTGGATGTTGGAGATCAATTGTTTCCAGTACACTCTGTCTTTGGCTTTGTGGAAGATTTCCTCCGAATTTATATTGGTCCATTTTTTGATGTCGTCCATCCACTTCTTTCTTGGACGTCCTCTTCCTTTTTCACCGATGATTTTCCCTTCCAAAATAAGTCTTTGTAGCTCAAACTTTGGACCTCTAATCAAATGTCCGCAGTATGCTGTCTTTCGTTTTTGAATTGTTCTTAGAAGGGATCTCTTTTGGCCAGCTCTTTGTAGGACTTCTTCATTAGTTGTGTGTGTTATCCAGCTAACTTTAAGCATTTTTCTTAATATCCACATTTCAAATGCATTAATTCTGTCTTCAACATCTTTTTTTAATGTCCATGTTTCGCATCCATAAAGCAAAGTAGACCAAACGTAACATTTCATCATTCTTATTCTGAGGTTGAAGCCTATTCTGCTATCACAGAGAAACTTTTTAAGATCAGTGAATGATTTTTTGGCTTGTCCTATTCTTCGCTTGATTTCTGATATATTATCATTGTCTTCTGTAAATGTTTTTCCTAAATATTGGAAAGACTGTACTTGACGTATTATTTCTCCATTGCATTGGATTTTTATTGGAACTTTGATTTGTTTCTGTTTCTTTATTACCATCGTTACTGTTTTCTTTGTGTTGATTTCTAAACCCATTTTATTGCTTTGTATGTGTACTCTATTAAGTAGATTTTGTAGATCTTGTTCTGATGTTGCAATTAGTGCAGTATCATCCGCATATCTAATATTATTTATTAATATTCCATTGACTTTAATGCCTTCTTTGGCATTCTCAAGTGCTTCTTGCATAATTTTTTCTGAGTATAGATTGTATAGATCTGGGGAGAGTACACAACCTTGTCTCACCCCACGCTTTATTTGTATCCAATTGCTGAGTTCTCCTTTAATCTTTATAGTAGCTTCTTGTTCCCAGTAAAGAGTCTCTTTCCCAGTAAGAGTCTTGGAGGGGGTAGAGAGAAAATTTACCGAACGGACTTTTCGGTTGGCGCCCAACAAATACCCGAACAACCCCTGAAAGACTAAATTACCCCTGGTACCGTTACAATTTGTTTTCATTGATGCTTGCAGAAACACCTAAATTATTAAACAAAATCATAACAGCATTCCGGCCTGAAAATTTGAAGCGTCAGACCGATTGAATTCTCAGAAACATTTCATTGGTGGTTGAGATTAACGAGAAATGTGGAAACTCAAAATAAAGAAATACAAAATCATTGAAAAATAAAATACATGTTTCCTGTTTTAATTAATTAATTCTCTCGTATATTCGATGCATTGACTTTTATAAACCAATATTTATTCTTATAAAGAAAACGTAGATATGATAGCAATTCATGAGTAAATTTTTCGTCTGATGGAAACTTTTCGCCATATACTTCTACAAAAATATTATTCAATATAAAAGCTCAATAAGTGGAACATCTCTTTTCCAGCGATTTTGATGTGCAACAAAAAAGAAAACAAGATAGGGATAGTGATTAGTAAACCAATCACAGTGCTTCGCAACGGCTTCAGTGTCATCGTTACTTTAGAATAGACTGCGCCTGAGTGGTCTAGGAAATGCTCGCGCGAGTCTGTTTGCTATCCCATGCTATCTTACCCACCCTTATTTATATGGAATAATTGTCATTCTTAACTCAAACCTCGTTAATACACTAAATTCCTAATAACGATTTACAAAAAAAAAAAAAAGCCAAAAAAAAAATACCTAATTTGATGAGGGGATCGAACCCACTACCTTCGCGTTATCAGCACGACACACTAGCCAACTGAGCTAACAGGCCACCTACAACTTTTAACATTCAGGCCAGCTACAACTGAGCTAACAGAAGCCGTTGCAAAGCATTCTGGAATATGTGTCCACTGACAGACAAACCGGGGATATAAGGAGTCTTTCAGAAGCTTAAAAAAAGATGTGAAGTCTATTTTCAAAATTTGTGTCCATAACATTTTTTATTAAACGTAAGTCATGGACATTTGGGTGGATGTTAAAAAATTTGGGTTACAATTGGAAAATAAGACATGGCTCGTAGTCGGATTGAAAAATAAAAATAAAAAATATTTGATATGGAGTGAGGGAGGAGGATTTTACTTTTTAGAAAAAAACCAACGGAGATTTGATTGTCTACTTGAGTAATAATCATAATTTAAGGCACAAAAAAAAAATCTCAATTTAAGGAAATAACCCACAGAAGTACAAAATTTCGAATATCTATTATGTGTTTTCAGGTCCATGCTTTAAACAAAAAGCCTATTGAAAAGTTGATCTTTAGGTAGCGAAAAATCATTGAAAAAGCACACCTGTTACGACAATATCCAAGAAACACCAGATCTCAGTATCTTTACTGCCACGGCTTTTAATATTTAAAAATTCAATCAATTTTTCTTTTATTTGCCATGTCTAGCGAATGTCTGAAGAATCATCATAAATGACCTCCCCCTCACAAGGATTTTTCTTTCTCTCATTTCCTACACAACAAATAGAAATGGTTTAATGTACCGTATTTCTAGCTTTACTGGTTTGTTTTATTTTCTCTAAAGCAATTGAAATGTAAAATTTTATATATAGTGAAATCAAAAGTAATTAAGGTTAGTTAATAGTTTGTAACGTCTCTAATAGGCCTATAAGAAGCAGTTAAAATTGCAAATAAGAAGACAAAGGAATGCAATTTTCAATAGTTATCTATCCGTTAATCTTACTTTCGTTAGAAGGAAAACTTTTCTTAAAAACAACTAAAGATGCCCTTATATACTAAAATTGTAATTGTAGGTAAGGAATTACCTCTTAAAAATACTATGTAGTACAATTTACATTGCCATGATTCAAAAATACTCAACAACTATTAGGTCTTTCATTAATCATCCGACCACTGCAGATTTGTTAATCTAATTCATTGTTCCTAAATATGTCACACTGATATACAAAATGAAATACCTTTACAATAATACTTTTTTCTTTTGTATTTCTCTTGAATTATCACTTTTATAGACAACAATTTTGTTATTTCTAACTTATATTATCTTTTATATTTGAAGCAAAGCAAAACTGTTTTCAAAAACTAATGAAAATAATACACTCAAGTATTTTGACGTAACTTTCTAAAACATGTAATGAGTGAAATTAATTTCACATTTTCAGTGTAAATCAAATAATAGAGAATGACAGCTAGTAAATGTCGTATGAAAGAATAATAAATTTATAATATTTATAATAAGGGAGAGATGATTATAACTTACATTGCGGTCTGGAATTTACACTCCTTTGAATGGTGAATGTCACGGGGTGGAAGGTTGCTTACAGTATTATTGATTTCCTTAATGCAACTACTGCACCATTAAAGGTTCGGAAGTCCGGCATTTCTGTACGATTTTTTTTTTTACAATTTATATTGCTAAGAAAGTGATAATCATGTTTACTGGAATAAAACCATCTAATAAATTAATACTCCTGAAAACTTCCTGCTCCAAAGTAAGTTATCTTTTCAAGCAATTTCCTTAATCATTAGAGGGATAAAAAATATTTGATAGAGAAATGTAGTTGGATTAACTTCTGCATAGTTGTTACTTTTTTATAGACTTACTGAAAAATTAATTAATAGCCGTTCCGGCATGGCCGAGCGGTCAAAAACCAATGTTTATCATTTAATAAATTATTTCAGTTCAGTTCCAAAACTTGACTCGTTGACTTTCGCTCCTAAAGACTATCCCACAAACACAATTACAATATTTCAAAGCAATTCTGCGTAGGATTTGAAATTTACATAAAATTTAAAATGATTTTAGTTTTAAAATTTTAGTAAAATATTTAATATTATGCAGTTTATTGTATCGTATACTATTACATCTTACATTTAAGATATCAAACAACTCTAATATTATATCAGTAGCAATTGGAATGTAACAATGACTTATATCTAACGTATACTTAAATGTAGTCACCAAAACTGATAGTGACTATATACAAAAACTATATTTTAGTGGATATATAAAACGGAATATTTTTACATAAATGCTTCTTCAGTTATTCAGTTATTCCTGTGTTTGTGTTGAATCGTCACATACTGTATACATAATTGTTGTTTTTTTGTTTAGTACTCGTATAAGTTATGCTGAATAAAATATTTAATAATATATTTAAAACATTAAAATTATTAATGTTCTTTTGTAATTTTCAAAATAAATATATAACTTTCTTATTACTTGTTATCTTAAAACAAAAATTAGAAATGATATTCATAATTATAAAAAAATAAAAAATAGTATAAAGTTTAAAACAAGGGAGAGATTATTACTTATCTTGAGCCAGAAGTTTTTGTTTTGCTTTTGAAAATAACCTAGAAAACTACTTTTATTAATAAAACATTGATTTATTAATGCACCTACTCTCATAATTAGAGGTTCGGCAGTCTGAAATGATGGCTTTTCTTTAATGATTTCTGAGGCGATAATCATGTTTACTAAAAAAAAATCATTCAATAATTCCCTTGAAAACTCTTCCGGCTGTAAAGTAAGGTTGCCTTCCTTAAGCAATATCCTAAGTAATAATTGAGCCGATAAATAATATAATTACAGAAGAACAAGATATTAAAAAAGAAATGTCATTTTTAGATATTCTCATGTATAGAGATGATGAGGGCAAATTGCAAATTAAACTTCTTAAAAAAAAGATTACCAAAGTTCTAAAATTTTAGACTAATAATCAGCACATGAAAGAAGTACAGTCGGACCTCTATTTAACGAAGTCGCTAAATCCCGAAAAAAAGTTCGTTATATGGAAAATTCGTTAAATAGAGATTCACCTTTTAAAATTACTTTAAACTACATAAAACAGATTTAAAATAAATTAACAATAAATATTATTAAAAAAAGTAATAATTTATATGACATAAAGCATATATTACCACATGCGTACTTAAATTTTACTAATAAAGTCTGTTAATTTTGTCTGTTTTTTTTTTTTTATTTTTTAGAAAATACTGGGGTTTTTTGGTATAGTACGTCTCGCATCTTTGCAATGTACCAAAAAACCCCAGTATTTTCTTAAAATTATAATCCGCATTGGATTGTTTCAAATGATTTTAGCATTTCATCATACGAAGGTTTATTGATTTCTGCATCATGATCATTTCCATTTTCATCATCTTCATCGCATTTCATAGCTGTATTGTTTTTATTTTCCACATTGTCCAAAATATCCGATTCAGTTAATGTTTCCGAGGTCTCAACTTCAAAATCAAGTGAAAGATAATCATCAATCATCATATCATCGTTAATTTCTTCTTTTTCCCTCAGCTGTATCCACATTTCTTTCATTTCCTCTAAGGGAATATTAATAATAAAAACATTTCACGGAGAAAAAAAAAATAGATGTCACGAAAAAGTTCGTTAAATAGAAAATGCACTTCGCTATTTGGAGGCTATTTTACAAAGAAATTAGCAAAATGTTCTTGGTTTCAAAGAAAAGTTCGCAAAATAGAGAAATTCGCAAAATAGAGGTTCGTTAAATAGAGGTCCGACTGTATTAAAAAAGCTGTTGCTAAAAATTTCATTGTAAGAGTAGACAGAGCTGAAAACAAACAAACAGGATTTGAAAAAAAAATGCGAGATATGAAAGAAATTTCATGAACTTGAAAAATTATCCAAAAAGTTGGATAGAAGAAATTATAAAAGGATAGAAGAAATTATAAAAGAATATAATAAAATGTCAATAAAAGAAATAAAACAAGCAATGGATATGACTTTTGCTACACAACATAGTTCGCCTTTTACAAAGCACTTAAAACCGATATTTAAGAAATATTTAATTTAGTGGCATATTATAATATAAATTTATAATATGTAATATTATATGTAATAGTACAATTAATAAAATTGAATATAATCCAACACGAGTTATATACAAAATTCAATGTGCGGCGTGCAGTGTATCATCTATAGGAGAATCAGCCCGCCCAATTACAACTCGACTACAGGAACATAAAAACTGATTAAATTATTAAATACTGAGAAATCAGAATTGGCAGAGCACTGTAGTTTATATGGACATTTCCCAATGAATACAGTAAAAATACTCGATATTGAACAATGCAATAATAAAATTAAAATAAAAGAAGCATTGTTTATTAACAATAATGAATGCTGTAACAAAAATAAAGGAAAAACAGTGTACGTCTTTACTTTAATGTCTAGCGTCTATTCTTGAAAATAAGAATTATGGAAAAATCGATTTTCCATTTCAATAATTGTATATTATGATTTTTATATTCATGATTTATGTAATTATTATATTACTTTCTATTTATTTAATGGAAGTAATAGAAAGGCTTGAAAAAGGAGTAATAGAACCCGAAAATTCGCTAAAATATGTGGTTGAAGTGTTTTATTTTATTTTATTATTTATGATTGAGAAAGAAGGAATAACAAGAACATTTATTGCACTATTAACATTGCACAGCAACTATTATTGCTGTTCTTAACAGCAATTAACTTTGGGTGATTCCAGTTGAAGAGATCTGTATCAACCCAAAATTTCATTTGAAACCCAAAACTAAAGATTTTAAGAAAACACGAAATTTGGGCTGTTGTGTTAAATAATGTTAACATCACTTCTTGACATTTCTACATCTTACAATTTCAAACAAGTATCATTTATTTCCAAAGCTACAAATTTTCATGGATCACTAACTCTCTCCCTTCTACAAATGTTTGAAAGAAAAATTCAAAACTACATCAATTATGAAGCATTTATTTACACCATTAATATTCAGGTTAATCATTACAACTCCGGCAATCACTAATCTTGTTCATTTTGCTAATACGAATAATTCGGCAAAGTTAATTTCAAATTTTTCAGGATGACATCCTCTAATCAGTGCGTAAAACCCCTTGTAAAATTAACAGTTAAACGAATATGTTCATTTTTTTTGTTACTTACAGTTAGGTGTTAATTCCCTCACATCTGAGTACTGGAATTCAGTTCTCATGTGGACTGGTTTCCTGTTTCCTTTGCACTACTTCCGCCATTCTTTCTCACCATTCACTGCTTCTGTCCTTCCAGGGAAATAGCACAATAGGCACTTACAATCACAGCATTACATAATATAACACTAACATAGCTTTCTGCTAGTCAATCATTCACGCTTCATTCAAGAAAGGATAATATGAATGAAATTATTAGTGCTACAATAATAAAATTGTTAAAATTTCCTTAGTTTTTCATTGCTTTTCAGCACTGCTTTTCAGCACTCTTCCTTTTTTTCCCTGCACTACTTTCACCATTCTTTCATTATCATTAGTTTTAACCGAAATATCAATAATCACAAAATTCAGTACTCAGGTAAATCCATGGCTAAGTAACCTCTATTTATACATTTTTTAAAAGTTACAGAATTGGCATATAACTTTAGAAGCATATGTCTGAAAACTTAAGTATTTTCTGCAAAAAAAAAGCACTTCACAAATACTACTATTGTGGGTTTGTTCTCCATGATTTCACTCCTCAATTGCTGTCATATTAAATTTAGTAACCTGTCTATCGTAACTCTGATGGAACTGGATTAGAATTATGCAGTAGCTGACAATAGTAGCCACGATCTGAAAAAAAAAATCATGAATTTAAAATTTCAAACAACATTTTCTTAGAAAATATAATTTTATCGCTAAAAATAAAAGGATCAATTTTCTGTAAATTTGGAAATTTTTATTAATTTTTAAACAATATTATTTTGATTTTTTACCTATGTTTTAAATTTAAGTGTAAAAATGTAACGTAAAAATGATCAATATACGGTATAATATTTATTAAACTGTAAATATCCCAAACAATTTTGCTACTTCTTATTTTTGTAAAATTATATTTTTAATACACTTATTTTGTTAATTCGATTATGTTTTAAGTTGTCTTCTATTTGTGTGAATATTTTTAGCAGTACAGTAGACCCCGATTATCGAGTTAATGTGGACCAAGACTAACTCGGATAACCGAAAAACTCGGTTAAACCGAAAATTGTAAATAAAATAAATCGTCTAGGTTTAAATGTATATTTTAACAAATACAAAAGTTATACAGATACACACATACAATTCATATTGAAAGAGTTCCTTTACTTAAAAATGTCCTTAATTGTTTTTTGTTTTACGCTACTTTAGCGTTTTTCTGCAGATTTACTGATTTCTGGGTTTTCATAATGTAAAATTTCTATTATTTTATTTTTTTAATTTTTATCTATATTGTTATTACTATTTAGATTCCTTACTTCATAGAAATTTTTAATTATAAGAAGGTACATTAATCTTTGTCTACGCATTAATATTTTATATTTTATTCTTAGATCTACTTTTTCATATTAAATTAATATTTATAATCTATTATTACATAGTTATAATTTTATGTCGCATTTTACTCATGTTATTCAAACCTAATATATACAAATAATAAGTTTTCCAAGTAAAATGTTCATTAAAATAGAAACCTAGATACTTATTTGTGCTTATGATTTCTTAAAGTTTCGCAATCACATGATTTATAATTATTTTATTGCTTATTATACAGTTGTGATTATGACATTTACTTAAAGGATTTAAAAGAAGATATTTATTTTTATTTTTTATTATCCTTAATTTTGTTCTTTGGATATTTGTTTGTCATTTAATCAGTCTATTGTATATAATCCTTTCGTATATTTTGCTCTGCAATATTACAGTTTTCATTTATATTTATCAATATTATATCGTCGGCATCTATATATAGATTTTCGAGATAGTAAGTAAATTATAAACTTTATTTAGGTATATTATAAATAGATTTGAGTCTTTGGAATTCCTATTTTTAATTTTTAAGTTTTACGATATTTGAATTTAAATTCATTCTTACTTTGCTATTTTTAAGATAATCTTCGAAGAGTTCTAATGTTTCCCTCTCAAGCCACTATTCATTATTTGTTTTATTAGTAATTTATGATTTATGCTATTAAATACTTTTTCAAAGCCTTTAAAATTTATGTATATGAGAATTCCAGCACCAAGATGGTGTTATGCTACTTGAATAAAAATTAAACAGAATATTGATACATTGATACCAGTTTCAATGTCACAACTGACATGATCCAGTGCAGCGAATGCGTAATTCAATTTTCTATTAGACACGCGTGGAGCTATTCTTAAGCGTTACTGTTAAAATCTATGGTAATTGGTGCTACGACTTCACAGAATGTCGCAAAGGCGCCAAGTAACCCATATCGCCAAGTAACCCATTCTAAACGAGACATTGTGCTATGCCTTCAAGACGGTGGATTTTCAACACGTGAGATCGTGGTATGCATGGGTCGAACGTCTCCACCGAACACTGCTGTTATCAGCAATCTTCCCGAGAACGCAATGCTACCAGAAACCGAGATCCAGGCCCTCCCGGTCTACAGGAGAGAGAGAGAGAGAAGATCGATTCATTCACAGGTTGGCCCTGGCGGATCCCAGGGCGTCTGCAGCGGAAATTCGAGTCGCAGTGAGACCCGGCTCATCACAAGAACTGTGAATATATTTCTATAAAACTCTTCTTTTCGGAGATATTGTACTCTTTCAGGTTAAATGCCCCACCCTTAAATATATATATTAAGAATTCTTAATCCTTATTACGGACATTATTAATTGTCTTTTGAAGATTTCGAAAAAGTTCTTGTAAATGTTGTAAATTGTTCTTTCCTCAATATTTTTTATCTTTTTAAGAAATTATATATTATATTGCTTAAAAAAGTCTCGATAATTTTGGACGTATTACAGAGTACAGAAATTGGTCTGTAGTTTTTTAGATCACAGATTTTTCCTTTCTTATAAATCGAAGTGATTTTTGCAGTTTCCAAATTTTGTAGGATAATACCATAATCATACATTTTCTTTAAAAGTTCTTGTATTACAAAAACTAAGATATCATTGTATTTTTTTTATTTTTCTTACTCTAATGATATCAATACCAACAGAATATTTACTTTTCATCATATTTATAATTTTTCTTTTAATGTCAATATCAGATATATGAAAAACTATTGTATTTATTGAATTATTACTTTAAATATTATTATTATTTATATTATAAGTGCATGTACTTTTAATTTTGCTGAATATTTTCCAAATAACTTATCTGTTGGGGGTTTTTTATAATTATATTTTCGATTAATTTACTAATTTCATTTTTATCTTCATTTTTATTTGTTTTTAACTTATAATAATATTTACAGTACCTATTTCAGATCTTTTATTATTATATTTCTGTAGCTTGTGCTGATAAAACTCTTGCTTAGTTTTTGTTTTTAAACTTTTTCAACCAATTAATTTTTCTTTTAGAGTTCCATGAATTCTTTAAATTGTTTTATTATTTTTGTGTTGGTTTTTTTTTTTTTTGATAATTTATTATTTTCTTTAATATGATAAATAAATTTTATCTGTAACCCATTCGTGTTTATAAATACTTTTTTTTACAATTCCTAGTATTGTTATTTCGTTTATGGTTATTTTCATTATTTTTTTTGCACTAGTATTTATCAGTCTTCAAATTAAAATTTGCGTGCACCAAACACAATCATTTGTGCAACACTGATGAGTGCTTGATAGCGGATCGTGTTTCTAAAAGTGGCTGTGATTGATTAATCACTTGACATTTAACGTCATTTCCGAATGACTTTTCATAGGCAGAAGTACTTTTCAACATGGCAGCTTCCATGGAGAAGAATGTTTTTTCACGTGGGTAGAATATTTTTCTTGAAGACAAGAATTGTCAAATCAAGAACCGGCAAATAAATTAATCATATTTAACTTTATTTTAGGAACTCTTACTAGGAAAAAATACATCTAATTCATAGTCAAAATCACAGTAGTCGGTTTCAATTGCAGCCGACGTCAGCCATCTTGAAAAAGGTGAACAATGCAGTGGCTGATGGAAGTTGACGAATGATTTGACTAATGAAAATCGATCCGCTAATATTTGACGACTGACCAGCGATTTAACAGCTGTTAAGTCCCTAATGAATATCAGTGCACAGAAATATGGTTGAGGTGAGATTTGAACAACCCTCAAAGTATCGAAAGCTTAGTGCACACCCCCCTTAATCTCTCAAAAAATCACATAGATTGCTTTGTAAATTCCGTCATTCAGTTTTTTTAAGTAAAAACAAAATAAACAAAAATACCTCAACAAAGAGACATCCTTTGCCTTTATCCCTTCTTATTAGTATCATTTTGGTATAGTATTTCTGATTATCTGACTTTCACATATCAGAGCAATTGTTTATTTATAAAATTTTAAAAGATCATCTTTAACTACGGAGCTTTTCTCAATGATTCCCTTTCTCAATGATATGGAATTCCTGGTTTCAGATACTTTTTACAACAGATCAGTTGTTGTTCTGTAACTTACATAAAAGCCTTTTAGTCTTTCGGGAAATATTTCAGATTAATTGACAGCGATACCAACATTTCACAAACCATAATCCCTTTTTTTTTCAATCCTTTAGGATAAA